>CAVNYN010289924.1:0-45394 GCA_963692815.1 Nyctanthes arbor-tristis | reverse complement strand
CCCAAAAAAAAAAAAAAAAAACCCTTGCTGCGCTTAGTTAGCTCAATTTTGGATTTATTAAGAAGACAATTATTAAGCAGCGATATGTTATTGGTGCCTGTTTGGGATAGTTTCTTCCATAGAGAGCTTTATTAATTGTGCTTCGCGTTTATTGAGCATATTAGCCATCTATAATGGAACATTTTAAACTGTTAAAGAAGTGACACATATAATTTGTTTTCAAGAGTAAATTTCGCAGTTAACAAGTACCAAGCTCATTTATATATTATTCATGTCTCACTACCTACTTTAGCATGGATGCACAACGTGGGTTGTAATATATTATATATATAGTCATCTTCTCATGTATCAATCATTTATATAATTTGTGAGTACATCCAGTATAGGATAACGCAATTACATTATATATATATATATAGTGCATTCTAAGTTATTAAAAACAACCCAAATTACTCAAGATTTTAACCCTAGCTAGCTAATTAGCATTCAGATTTAGAAAAACAAAAAATGTTGAAGAAATTGTAAGATGTTTACAGACTTTCCATATGTATGAAAAGAGTTTTGGTGAGATGTCTCAAAATCAGCAAGAACGTGGTGTAATTAGTCACAAGCCACTACTGTCTCTGTAAAAAAAAAGTTCAATTTATCTTGAAGTTGCACCGTCATTTTCTGTGAAAATGACAATGTCTTCTATGACTTTTATTAATTAGTAATTAATTTGCTAAACGTAATTAACCATTAAATCAATCACATGATTAGGAATTAACTGCAAAAGTTCAGCATTCTAAAATATTTATGCTAGTCATTTCTGCTTTGAACACCCTGAATGTTATAGTTCATGAAGCTCGACTTTTTGGGGAGGGGGTTGGTTAAAATGATATCTCCTATTAAGGTGAAGCAGAATAATTAATCCCGATGTAATTCTTAATTTTCATAAGGAAATCTGCTTTCATAGCAGTCAATTTAAAGGGAAAAAAACCCTCTTGAGATGGACAAGAAACTAACAATATATATGCAGTGACTTTGCAAGCACACTTTCCACTTCAAATTGTTAAAGTTACGGTTTTAAATATTGTCAATTATTACAAACTTTAGAAACAAACTAATATGCATTGGATCAATATTTTTATTTTAACTTTTTGGGGTAAAAAAATATGTGCACTTATGTCTCTCCTAAGACACTGCCCACATGCGCATCAATGGAGGAAAAATATGAAATTCAAGCCAGAGAGAAAATGGCTGCTTCAAAAGTCAACACTAGTACCAGTAAAGACTCACACGTGTGACCTAAAGTCCTTTCGCTCACATACTCGCTTTCTCTCTCTTCCTTCTCTCTATATCTATGATCTCTGTGTCTGTGAGAGGCTCGTTAAGAATATGATTAATGGAGGTTTTCTTCAGGCTATAATTTCTTGATTTGAATCCTAGTACATAATACTAAACCAAAGGCCCACAAACTAAGAAAAACCATCAAAACTTTCAGTTCCTTTTGGCAGTTTCTAATTCTTGTATAATAAAAGTCTGGACTATCTTTTTCCCCGTTTATCTTGCCTTTTAAGCACTCTTATGGTCTTACCCTTTTATTTTTCTTTCTTATATACCTTCCTATATCTCCTTCCCTCTCTCTCTTTCTCTCTGTCTCCAAATTCCTCTTTGGCTCTGCAGGTGAACAGCTAGTATGCCTGAATGTCCAGAGAAAGGTAGATAATCTTCCATCAACAGTATATGGACTTTGAAGAAACATGTTTCTATATGATCTTTCTGGGGTTGATTAGTTCCTTATTGTGTTATGCAGGGAGAGATTTGAGGAGATAGGCAAGAAGATCAAGAGAGAATCTGAAGCCTTGTCTCAAATGGGAAGAAGACACATGTTGGGGCCTCCAGGAACCCTAAACACGATTACACCTTGCGCGGCGTGTAAGCTGTTGAGGCGACGGTGTGCTCAAGAATGTCCCTTTTCTCCATATTTCTCCCCCCATGAACCCCAAAAATTTGCATCTGTTCACAAAGTTTTTGGTGCAAGTAATGTTTCCAAGATGTTGATGGTAATCACTCAATTATAATTAGTCCCTTCTCTTGTTCTTGATTAATCAACATGAAATTATTGAAGTCTCTACTTTTTTTCACAATTAATCCAGGAAGTTCCAGAGAGCCAAAGAGCAGATGCTGCAAATAGTCTTGTTTATGAGGCAAATGTGAGGCTAAGAGATCCAGTTTATGGGTGCATGGGGGCCATCTCTGCTTTGCAGCAGCAAGTTCAATCATTACAGGCAGAACTAAATGCAGTGAGGGCTGAGATAATCAAGTATAAGTATAGAGATCAAACCAATATCAACAACATTCCATCTTCTCATATTACCTTGCTTTCTTCCGGGGCCGTATCCATTGCCGCTCCACCACCGGCCCGGCTTCCACCGCCGCCTCCTCCTCCTCCACCTCCTTTGCTTCCTCTACAATCATCTTCCTCCTCCATGTACACTACACCATCCAGCACTGCTGCTGATTTTAGCACCATTTCAAATGATCAAAATATCACGTATTTTGGTTAAATTAATTCCTAGTCTTCCTATTTATTTACCCTCTATTATTGTCAATCACGAGGAATTCGAAACACAAACAATAAATAGAATTTCTGGTACTATTAGTGAGATCATTTTAAATTATGTGTAAATTTCCTATCAATATATGATCGTACTTATTTTAATTACATATACACATATATACTTGCCCAGTTTCCCCTTAATTATATACATGGTTTGCATCAGTACTTACACATGCATGCCTCTTTTCTCTTAATTCTCAAATTCAACAAACAAGAATTGCAGTAAACCAGAATCTTATATGCAGTGGCTTAAGGGGAAATTTCGATTCTCCGGACGAGGTTTCCAGCACAATGTACAATACATGTGAAGTATTTTGATAGAGGTGAACTGATTGATCATACATTATTTCTGCACATGATTCTTGTCTGTGCCAGTATCAAGGACATAAATTAAAGGTATGGTTTATGAATCCCTCCTCTTGTTTACCTGAAAACTCTGACATTTTTTACTTGATTAGATTACATTAAAGTAGGAAGAAGAGAACATGCAACAATTGATGGTTTATTGGTAGGATACAAGTTTCATTGGAATTCAGTAATATATAGCGTATAATGTCTGCAACATATATAACTTGCTTGTAATTTCCTTTGAAAATTAAGAAATTGATAGGCCCAGACTAGTATGGATTAATTAATTATATTTTTTTAATGAATATTTAAGTTCAACTTGTGTTTGTTACGTAGTACTAGAGAATTAGTTTGTATCTAAAGAATTATTTATTAAATAAAGGAAATATCCAATGTTGAAGAAATTAAGATTACTTTCGATCGAGATTCAACTGGATGGGTGTAACCAGACACATTTTGACAGCTATATGGCTAGTGTAAAATGGATGTATTCCTTGGCGTGCAGATTTCAACCTTTGTAGGAAGGGAAGTAAAGGAACAATCATAATAATAATATAAACAGGAAATGTTTTATTGCGCTTAAGTTGCCTAAAAATGTATAATGTCTTGTGTTTTGTTCTCGATGATTTTTATTGAATTACATGTGTATATTTAAAGATTGATTTCAACATCGACCTCTCACATAGAGATGTGACTGCATTTGGTCCCAAGTCTTAGGTACTTCAAATTGTGGCATCTTACTTGTCTCTCCATACTGATTTCCACATATGATACAAAATAATACTTTCGAAAATTATAAATATTAATTCGTCAATTCCTTAATTTGATCCCACCTTTGGACGTTTCTTGCAACAATAAGCTAATTTTGGAAACACCATGCTAAGAAAGTAATCGAGCGGCAATACAGAAAATTCTGAATCCGAACTAAAGTCTAGATCATCTTCGATTGAGCAGTTACATCGTGATCACCACCTCCTTTGTAAAAGATACTCCAAGAGAAGGGAAAATGATTTTTGAGCTACAAGAGATTCCTTGTACTGTAGTGTTCCTAGCTAGCTAGTCTTCGTAGGTCATTTTAAATATTGTAGGGAGTAACTTAGATTAGCGTTTAAAGGCTTTATGTTGCCCCAAAGGGCATTAGTTGAAAGAATAAAATTTGAAAAAAAAAAAAAAAAAGGAAAAAATGTTCAGACTACTTCTTTTGCTTGGGTGAATATTGCTGTTTGAAGGTTTAGCATGCTTGGTAGTCTCTAAAGGCTTAAACGAAAGCGAATGTTTCATAATATAGAACGGTTTTATAGTGCAACGACACATATGCTTCTTATGATATAGTATCGCATCCGATTGGATATAACTAAATATTTATAATTTGTTCAACACGAAATCTCAATTAAAGTCGGCTCAGCTTGAAATGAGTCTTTTTATCATAGTTTTAGGTTGAATTTATGTTACTTCGAAAGTATAAATGCATGACAAGATACGAACTAGAGTATATATATGTACTCTTGCTTAACAAATCCTAACAAGAATCTGATTAGGTAACTTTTAAAATTTCTTGTTCTTACTATAAAATTCTTTTCTTTTCATCAGAATATATTACTAGCTAGTTTCATTTTTTAATTAAAAAATAAAGGGAAAACTTAAAAGAATTCAAGATATATGTGATCTAGAAGAATCTAAGTTTCATGTAATAATTATATAAAATAATATAAGCTCATGTGACTTCTTCTTGGGGAATGCTGTCCCTACCAATTTCTTAAATTTCCATATTTCATTTAATTACAGCATGAAATTTCTTTGACTGCAAAAGTATTTAATTAATTATTTTGGGTAAATTACATTATTATTTCCTTCTGATCAGATGTTTCTGGGGTAGGTTCCATCTCAAGTCGCAGTCTGCTCAAATTAAGTAAATTCATTGACAACTTATAATTTTCATTACAAATTATCATCCATAAAATCTATATATAACTAGATGATAGATAATCTCTAGTTGAATGATATGCCACAATAATAGAAGACGCCGGCACAAGTATGAATAAGCATTCCGTCGAACACTCTAGAGAAGCGATCTGCATGCTTTGATCCTTATAATTTATATAACACAAGGAAAGTTCAGGCAGAGCTTGCAAAGAAGATCAGCTTCTGCATAAATCCAGTAATCTGAAAACGATGAATTACTTTAGCAATTATAAGTACTGTTCATAATTAGGAGATTCATAATATATTACATTGAAGGCCTGTTGTGAGAGCAAGCAAAAGCAGGACTGCGCTAAAAACTGCATAAGCTTTGTATTTTGTTAATATTTATGTTTGTTTGGAGATAAATACAAAGTTTCTTTGATTAAATTCGGACGCTTAAAATACAATTCCAGAGCTATCTATTTTAATGAAATTTAAAGATCATATCATTACCTAAGGTTTTAACGAAAGGAGTTTACATATGTCAATTAAAAACAACCACGTGTCCATCCTATTGCTACTTGTCCCTCCCCTATTAGTCAATTTGTAGGATATATATAACTTACTAACTTGCTACTAAGAGAGCGGAACTAATGAATTCAAATGCTATTTTTTGAAACTTGGGTATATATAATTCTCATTATTCTGGCGCTATTTTTTTAATTCAATATATATTGGTGCAAATTTTGGGTTTTACAATGATATACTATTATCATAGTTTTCTCTTTATTTGCATCAAATTTATCTTCATTCATATATTGATGCTTTCTTGATTATAAGCCTCGATTTCATGCAGGCATCTATGACAAATTTAAATATTGACAAGGACAAAGAACCATCCTGAGCAAGGAACTCGTTTATATTTCCACATGCTAAAGTGTCTTAAACAAGATTCATATATATATATATATATATAAAATAAATATATTGTGTCACAATTGTACTTATACTCTATTTAGCAAGCGTGCTTAGGACAATACAATTCTAGAAAGGCATGTTTATCTAATATGAAAATGTGACATGTTTAATTGTCAATTATGTATTGAATGATTGTGGGCTTTTAAATCTACCACTCATATAAACAACCAATCTATGTTTCGGTGGGGGGGTGAATTAATTATATTAGTAACTGTAAGCGATATTCATAATTGGGACGTTCATAAGCATTCCATTGAAGCACCTGTTGTGAAACCAAGCAGATCGAGGAAGGATTTCTACAAAATGCAAAAGCTTTGTCATTTTGGGGATAATTTATTATGTGTTATTTTTGTGTATGCGTGTGTTTAGAGATAAACCAGTTGAATCCCAGTTACGTATATAGAGTTTTTTTTTTTTAATTAAATTTCAACGAGTAAAAAAAACAATTTATAATTGACGGTTTCAGAACTGAATTGTAAAGATATCCATAAATATTTGGGTTGTGTCCCACACTCCCCCTGTATAAGGTTTTAATGAAAATGGAGTTAAAAATTCAAAGCTAGATCTTAATGATAATAACCCCCAAAGGCTAAAGTATTAAAATCGTTCAGGAGGTCTTTGACATGGATGGAAACAACTAAACTTTAGTTAGTTATGTTAAATTTAGTTGTCCTCTATACATAAATATTTATTTAGGTTTCCCTATGGTGCTTGATCACTGATATATATATTAAAGACATTTTTTTAGTACTTTTCCTGTGGAGTTAGATTGAGATCTAAACTACTAATTGAAAAAAAGTTAAAGTCATAAAATTACATTACATGGATTTTCGTATATGTTCTTACTAAGAATGGCAACGAGGAAGGTTCGGGGTCAGTAGGCCTCCCCCATGCCTGTCCCGTTTCTACCAACCCCGCCTTCTAACCCGTTTAAATCTGATGCAACATGGGTACAGGGCAGGGTGATTCGCGTCGGGTAGGTGAAACATACCCGTTACCTGTCCCGTTTTAAAAAATCTTAATAAAATAAAAAAATTAAAAAACGTAAGATGCGTTGAAAAAAATTCAAATAACATTAAATTCCCCAAAATAAGAATACTCTAACATTACAAAATTATACACAATAATCAGACATTGAATTATAAAATGTTTAAATATAATATTTTTAATTGCAACCAAATGATCAAATATAAAGTACAAATCATCTAACAACATTCAACCACACACACCAAATATTAAAAGTTCAAATATTACAAGTAAATCTTCATTTAAGACTTGGAAAGTAAATTCAATTGTCATACCTTTCCTGCGGGAACATTCACAATAGATCCAGTACACTTGACAAGATCTCCTTCTTTAGTAGCAATATTACTACCAAAGACAATAATCCTTACATTCTCAAGATTAAGGCTATTCCTTTCATAGCGCTGGCAAAAGTCGGAAATGGCCAATTGGGTTGGCCCAACCAAGAAAGGCACGGGAGTCTTTTGGCATTGCTGGTTCTTATCTTCTCTAAGTTGTTTCACAAAATTTTTTATTATAAAAAAAAAAAATCATCTGATCAACAAGGCGGGGCGGCCCATTAGGCTTTCAGGACGGACACTTTTGCCCTATATCTGTCCCAGTCCCATTCGAGGCGGGACAAGCAGGTATCGGGTATTGAGTTAATTGTCATCGATCCCTAATTGTTTGCATTGATAGTTGAGCTCAAACCATACATCGCTCCACGGAGAGGGGGGGGGGGTGGACGGGCCTTTTCGTGGGGATCAAGCGATTTTTAAGGGCTTGCCTTCCTTTCAAATTTCAATCCGTTCCCTTCCATTCTACTGCACGCCGACGGCAGAATTGTCCAAGCCTTCAACGATCCAGTGCCGATTACCAGGTTTTTAATGTTTTTCTTTGCCATAAATTTGAATCTGCGGTGCTTGCGATGGGTTCTGAAATTTTGGAAAGTGAGGGACAGGACCAAGCCAGAGAAAAGTACGTCTCCGGTCTCCAATATGCTCGATGGAGGGCTGCACGGGTGCCGGTAAAACAAAGTTACTAGATTTGATTGAAGTCACCAATGTCCAAGATGGCTTGGCTGGTGAGATTTCTCAGGAGATTCTTGATGCATATTGTCCTGCTAAGAATATCCGAAAGAGAACTCCTCTGGACTGAACCCTTCCCTTTCGGCGTCGTGAGATTTCAGGAATATGCGATGTGGCAATTTTGGTTGTCGATATAATGCGTGGCGTTGGGCCGGACACAATTGAGTCGACCAATCGTCTGAAGAATTCATAGTTGCTTTGAATGAAGTTGACAAAGTGTGCTGATGGAAACCTTGTCCGAATGAATTCCAACGGGCAAGGCAATGAAGCACCAGTGGAAAAGTTTTCACGTTGAATTCCGAGCAAGGGATAAACACCAAGTTGTGCTATAAAAACAAGGAAACAGAGGAGGAGACAATCAGTATTGTTCCGACAAGCACAGAGTGGCTAAGGCGTCACTGGACTGGTTCGGTGGGCCGGAAGAAGACCGATTGAGAAACTTATTAGGGACAATAACTATGTGCGGTGTATTGTCTTCGAGGTTATCAAAGATTGGTTACCCACTGCTTATGCGGTGTTAGCCAGTGGCGCTCTTCATAACCTATTGGTTAGCAGGAAGCAGGGAGTAGCCAATTGGATTAAAATTCTAACTTTGTGACCCCACATCCAAAGAAGAAAATCAGAGACATGGGAGTTGGAGTGCATAACAAGGAAATAAAGGCTCAAAGCTTTATCAGGATTGGTGGTTGGGCCTTGGAAATGCCATTTCTGGCACCGCGCTGTATGTTGAGCCCCAGGGATGGACCTAAGATTTTACGTAGGATTCCTTTTTTTTTTAAAAATACCATAAATTGTTAAAAATGAAATTGCACTAAAAAATCAGAATACATAAAAATTTTTAAAAAATTTGACACAGTCTCCTTTGTAAATTAGTTTAAACTAAACTTGAAATATAATAATATTTCCCTAAATACACAAATCACAAGCATATATAATAATAACTTTAACCACCATTATTCTTGCAAATTTCCCCATCTATTCTTGCAATTATTGAAAATTAGTAGAGGCCCGACGCCTGAGTGCTTGATTATCTGACAAAGAGAAAATAAAAGGAAAAGAAAAGAATGAAGAAGATGTAAAGCTTACTGTCGGAGGTTGAATTGCTTATTGATGTGAAACTTTCAACGAAGTTGAACTTAAAATTGAGATTTCTTCTAGGGTTCCTCACTCTAGTCAAGTCATCTGATTTTTTTCTTTTATTAAAAAATTATTTGTTTCGTATTTCTCAATATTGCTTCTAGTTTTGAATTTGTTTTGGGCTCAGAAAATTTGAATTTAATTTTGAAATTGCCATACTGGGCTAAGTAAAGAATTTAGAAAAGGGAAAATTATAGTAAGCCCGGAACTTAACACCCCAAATTACAAAATTCAGGCCACCTTTCCAGATTTTAAAAACTCAAGTTGTTTTTTATACATTTTATCAATTTTACAAAACTTGGCTAAATTATATAATTTATTATATTAATTCCTCTCCCCTTTCTCTCTACATGTATAAATAGAAAAGTTAGAGAGAAAATTCATGAATTGTATATCATTATAAGAACCAGAGCAACATATTTATATGTGTAAGTCTAGGGTTTCAGGGGTACAATAGTCTTTCACTAAATAAAATAATTATTTACAATACTCCCCCTTAAATGACTGCTCCATATAATAATTGTTTCATCAAAAATCTTGTTTGGAAAAAAACCCAGTCGGAAAAATCTACCAAACTAAAGAAAAGAATACAATTAATTCTGATCAACTCTGGAGTGTCTAGGTACCGTCTCATTTAAACCATGCCAGAAAAACCCGGTGGGAGAAAAACTGATCGAAGGAAAAATAATACAACTGCTTCCCCTGATTTCAGCCAATAATGGTTCTCGTGTTTAGCTTTTCATATCTCTCTAATATCTTCAATACTTTGAAATATATTCAGTTTCAAGTAGTATCAACTCTTCAGGAGTTGTATATCTAGGGTTAATATCATATATTTCACAGATATTTATTACACAAAGAATATGCCCCATTAAAATATTACAAGGAAAAAACTCTGTGAGAAAAAATCCAAGTGAAGGAAAAAGAATATATTATTCTTTGGATACGTCATCGATGTTGCCTCGTTAAAAAGCTTGCTAGGAAAACCTATTGGGAAAAAACCTTAGTTAAGGAAAAAAGAGTACAACATGTATCTCCTTTGTATTAACTAACAATGTGTACAAGAACTTTAAGTGTTTTATATGCTTCATTCAAGTATACGAAATCTAACGATATATTTTCATATATTGTCAATCAAATGAAATGTCAGGTTTCAATTACATCTACCACATACTTAATACTCTTTTAGCATAAGTATCGATCATTATATTATTAACATTATAACAATCTGTAGGATTGCCTTTTATCTTGACTAATATTCAATGTCATCAACTTTGATGAAATTGATTTATTATCCTTGCTATTTATTGAGCTTATAAGTATGTATAGTCGACTATTATTTTTTGTCAATTCCACATAATCTTAGTATTGACATAACTTATCGAGATCTCTTTATTCTAGTAATTTTAGGTACCTGAGCCTCTTTAGACATTTTTTAATTAGTTATGTCTATATACTCTTCTGGAGTATATGCTTCAAAAGGACCATCACAAGTATCTGCTCTATATTCTTTTCATGGATATTTATTTTGAAATCGATCACGTCATACTTTAGGTATGTCATTAATATCACAAATCCTCTTATAAGATTTTATATTAATACAAGATGGAGCATTTAACACAATATATCTATTGGTAACTATGCAGTCAGTAATCTGAAATGCATACTATTACAAACTTCAAGTTTGCATTATACATACGAGAATTATAATTACGCATTTCATATACTTGTTACCAACTATCAATTTCTCCCATTGATGCTGAGAAGACTGTTCAATTTAAGAAACAATCAGAAAAATATGAGACAATATATCGTCCTTTATGGATAAAGCATACAAATAAAGATTTTCAAATCCAATTTATATTTTCAATTTTATAATAATATCCATCTGAGTATGTGTAGTGGAGCGACTATACATATCACACTTATCAACTTTAGATTGAGGCTTTTAACTGTAAGTCAAATATGGAGGATATCATATATTTTATTGGCGTGTTATATAAGAATTGCTGCAAGTGAAAGATCAATACCACGTAAACACAAATTGTTTGTTCTCAATTTGGTGTAGCAAATAAATCGAGGCGTATAATATTATTTTACTAACCATAGACAATTAATATCCCAAACAATATATGAATAATTAATGACTTTTGGGATAAAATTCACTAGCAAGATACATATGTCTTTTACGACATCTGAAACTTCTGCTCATAATCAATCAATTGAGCAAATATTCTCGCAAACTTCTGATTACGAGTTTGACATGTAACCTCTTGTGATCCCAATTCATAAATAATCTAGAAGGTCACATGGAGAGTGAAAGGGGCCCACACTATTCACCCTGAATATTTTCCAGATATATTTGAAACTCAGTTCTAAATAACTAGTGATTATTAATAGTTAAATTGCCTGAGAACTTGCAGCACATGAGAATTAGTTAAAATGGAAGAATTTTCCATTCTTGAGATGATTCTCAATAATTCTTATTATCAACAAACTGGGATAGTCTAACCAGTCATGCCAAATAACAAAATTTTCATAATATTGAACTTTTGGTCCAATATGATAAGTAATGTATTTGAAAAACACTACCAAAACTTTTTAAGCAAGAGACATTAGATTCTCAACTCAAGACATGCCCCATGGGAGAATGCTGATGATAGATGATTAGTTTTAAGCGGACCATTACTACAATCTATAATATGGCATGATCCCGAACAAAAGTTAGGAGTTTTGTTTTTATAAACAATGGTATAATAATTAATTGAATAGTTTTGCTAAACCATTCTGAGTGTGAACATGAGCAACTAAATGTTCAATCTCAATTCCAATTGCCATGCAATAATCGTTGAATACTTGAGATTAAAACTCACTAGCATTATCAAGATGAATTTTCTTGATTGAGGAATTGGGCCTTTTAATTTTATTCTATGAGCAAGTAGCAGAGTAGCAAACACTGCATTTTTAGTAGAGAGCAAGCGAACGTAGGACCATCTAGTAGAAGCATCAATCAATACCATAAATTGATAAATGGTCTACATGTATATCTGCCTATATATATCTCCATGAATTCTTTCCGAGGAAATTAGAGGCTCAATATTAACCTTCATACTATAAGATTTGATGACTAACTTGCCTTGCTTACAAGTAGCATATGGAAAACCATTTGATAAAAGAATCTTCTAGTTCTTTAGATTGTTCCCATATGAATTATCTACCGAATTATAATTGCTTGCATATGCCAAAAAATATTATGCCAATGTATAAAGTTCTTTCGGTCAACGAACTTTAGGTTCGTGATATGATTTGTCTCAATTGTTTTTATAAATGTATAATACGTTTCAGATGGTACTTTTCAGAATTTTTTCTTTATCTACTTTCGGCCAGATACAAAGGAATTTATATAAAAATGTCATTATCTTTTTGTGTTATCATAATGTAATATTCATTGGATATCTTTAAAAATTTGCAAATTTATCTTAAATTTGCTAAACTGCATCTTTAATATACAATTTAGTTGTATTTGTCAAAATAATATAAGCTCTTTTAGAGCTTTTGATGATGATCTAGTGCACTTGATATTGTCATAACATTATTTTCAAATAATGTTGATTCTATAAAGTGCATTTTGTCTTAAAAAATGATATGTATAATTGCATTGACAATCAGGGTATTAATACTCCCTTTGGGTCAGCAACACATTAATTGGACCGTCATAACCAAGAGATCAGTTTCCACTTGCCCTTTTCTTTTGATATACTTGTAGGAGAGATCTGTAAAATATTTTGTCGTATGACATACACGCGCTCAATGCCCTTTCATGCCATATCTAAAAAATATTCTGTATATCTAAAATAATCTTTATACTCATTTTTAGATAAGTTATCATTATTGAATGCCATATGCATATTACTGGTAGGGCTTTGTTTATGAGTTTTTCCACTTCTTCATACACGGTTCACGATGAGATGTTGCATTTGTTTTAGGCAATGCAATTAAGCTAATAGGGCGTAACTCATAATTTTTCATATATCATGTAGATTTTTGATGATAAAGTACTTAACTTTGAGTTAGACATAATAACGAAGGATACTAAATGCTTTTACACAATTCTTAAATGTGTTTCCTTCTTTTGTTGTCTTACCCAAGCCACTTGAGGTCTCTAACATCAATGGCTCATGACAAATAATTCTTGTTAATATGTCACGTCCAACTAATTAAAAGTTGGTGATATTGACTATTTGTGTAACATTATGATATATAACGTTATAAATTCAATAGCAATAGGATATGAATATTTATACTCTTCTTCAGAGAGTATTGTTTCAGATATCACCAATATCTATTGCCATAAAAACATATGCCACTTCAGGAGCATAGTAAATTATACCTTTAGAATCAATATGAATTATTGCTACTTCAGGAGCAATAGATCAATATTCTTTAGAAATATTGAATTACCAAATAAATTAAATCGTTAGATCCAATATAAATTGCTCTTTAGGAGCATGTTACATTCTTTAAAATATTACAATTAGTCGTGCTACTTCGAGAGCAACAATTTATTCAATTTAACTAAATTAATTAACTAAAAGTAAATAAAAGAAGACCAAATAAATAATGTATATAACGAATAATAAAAAGAGATTGTTGCTTCATAATGAGTAATATAAAATATTCTTCAAGAATATATATTTACTATATTTTTCTTCAAGAAAACACAGATCTAAATTTCATATATCATGCTATTCGAAAGCACATTATATTAAATTAGAATATAATGAGATCATGTCGTGTTTTTCAGGAATCACAATGTATTAATCTTAATAATCTTCAAGACTATTAAGAATTAGAGAATCATATTTCTTTAGAAATTACGACAAATCTTATATGACTTTTCTAAAGTCAATCATATTTTTTTGGAATATGAGATGTAATTGATGATTCTTCAGGAACCACAAGAATAATATATGTCAAGACTCTTTAGGAGTCAATCATATTATTCTAGAATATGAAGCATAAATTGTAATTCTTCATCGATCACAAAATATATTATCTAAATCACAATAATTTCTGGATTATTGGTGAAGCTTTAAAGATCGTGTTTCTTCTAAAAACAACGATAAATATAAATCGATTAAACAATTTCTAAACATTCAGATGACTTAATAATAACATAAATTATGCATATATATTTAAAACAAATTTACATGTCAAAGGATATGGAACGAATTACCAATTTACACAATATTAGTTTTGGGAAAGAAAAAGGATTAAGGCTCTTCTTCATGTACAAACCATAATTGATTCGATAATGAATATGAATTGCTAATCGGTCTTGCAGTCAACAATATGTAATAGACATAATAGTTAACAATGCATAGACTTCTCGCTTGATTTCAATAGCAATAAAAAGTCAAAAGATTGTTGTTTGCATCCAATTGATTTTAGAAAATATTCAAGAAAGCAATCTATGAATTAAAATAAATTAGAAAGCATCAACTAAAAATCGGCAGAAAGCAACTTGATTCATTCAATTTTAATTTTTCAAAAGTTTGAAGGGGCAACGTGAGTTGTTCGTCGACAACCAACTTTGAATTGCTTTAAAAACGTACCTGCATTGTTGCTAGTTGCTTTCCGTAGTCACCTACGAAACTCAAGAGAGAAAACAATTTAACGATTAACTTAAGTCAATCCTAGGCCGCTATAAAAGAAATATGTGAATTATGCTGATAGCGTGTTATAAACTAGAAGAAAAGAATAGAAAATAGATAAAATGTTAGAAAGAAAAACTCATGAATTGCATATCATTATAAGAACTAGAACAACCTATTTATAAGTGCAAGTCTATGGTTTCAGGGGTACAATAGTCATAAGGAATTGCCACATGATTGAAACTCTTGGTTTACTTCATAAGGAATCAGAACTTTTAATTCACGCAACAATAGGCAACGCGGGTTATCTCACCGACTAGATGTCACTGGGCTTATTAACCTCTTCTCCCAAGCATATATGAGGCCAATTTCTTCATACCCACCCGCGCTTGAGTACGCATTCAAGTCAAAGGCGTACATGGCCAGATTGCTCATATCAACAATATTTTTATATATACCATATATCGTAATCATCAGCAAACTTCACCAAGTCAGAATCAATCCCAACCCAGCAAAAGTGTAGTCCTCGATCAAGAACTCCTCAGAGTGAATTTGCGTAGATGAGTTGGTAGATGATACGTTGCCATGTAACGCAGAGTTGAAGGGTGGCAAATGGTAATGGGTTGCGAGTGTATCAGTAGAAAGTGGGGTGCCACTCGCCGACTATCAGTTCGTGGAGATAGCAGTAGTGGTGTTGAAAATCCATTCTTGTATTGTGGTGAGACCGTCTATCACAATAGCCCCGCCCTGCGTTGCCGTAAAATTATGTTATATGGAGTATGTTTTGTCGGCATCGGAGTCGTAGGAGACGTCCTGCATGCTAATTGTCATATTTCTCCGGCTAGGAAAAGTCTGTATTGTGCGTATGATTGAGAGGGGCGAATGTAGAAAGAGAGCTATTCGTACAAAGAAAGAGACGAGGATTCATCTTACCATATGAATGTAATTCAACCATCATCATATTATATCATATCATATCATATATAATATAAGAGTTTTCAATTGAATTTGATGCTCATTTGTAATTTTTTCGCCCATAATTTTACTTGTCTCATCATGATGTTGCACAGTGATTTGGGCCGGGTTACTACCTCTATAGCTGGTGCCCCAATTGTTTTTATGAAATCCAAATTATTTTATTTATTTAATTTATGAAAGCATAGTAATTTCTATAATGGGTGGATGAAATTAATGCTCCTTCAATAAACAAAAATTGTCTTAAAGACAAACTGCCAAAATATTACTAGGATAATCATGAAATTCTTTGCCCCAATTGGTTTCATTATTTTATTTTATTTATTTAATTTATGAAAATATAGTAATTCCCATAGTGCATGAATGAACATAAATTGCCCTTAAAGACGCTCATTTCCCTTGAATTACTATGCTTTCGTATATTTTCTCTTATCCCTTCAATCTTCAATCTTCCTATAATTTTCAAAATCCATTCCCATAATCCTACCCTTCTAAAATCACAAAATTTTATCTTTATAAAATTTTCAAATTTTCTTTTCTTAGACTCCTTGAATCTATTACCACCATCATTTACTATTCCTTAAGCATTTTATCTTATCCTGTTTGTGCCATCCTTCTACACGAAACCCCAATTTTCTTGCTATTGATTCATTCGGGTTGCGATGGCTGTCGAGTCCAAGGCTACAGATGTACCTTTGCTTCATGAAGTGGATGAACGCTATGCAAAATGGCAATTTTTGGTATGCACCGTCCGGTTGTGGCACGTTCATTCAAGATATAGGCCGATTGAAGTCACCTCAATCGTTATGGTTCTATATGGTTCTAATTCTTGCCTTTATTTGTAATTTGATATAGCAAGTTTTAGTGACCCCCTTTCGGTTTTCTAATGGGAATTTCGTGCCGTACTTCACTTTAGCCATAAGGGATTTTCTTTTAGTGTAGTTTAGCTAAAAGAGGTCTTTTATTTGTCTTCTAGCACAAATATCTATCTAGAATTCTAGATTGAATTCTAAGCTTTTATTATAGATTGCTTACACGCCTGGCTATTTGATTTTTTGGTACTGTAATCATATTACATTTTTAATTATTTTAATTTTATTTTTGTTGTTTTTAAATTATGATAGTCCAATGACAATTTAGTTACTGGTAATTTAGGGGTGCTAAGATATATAGGCTATGGATATTGAGCTTGATTTTGGTTATCCCTTCTACATTTTTTTTAGTCGTGTATGGGGATAAATGCATTTGGAAATAAATATTTTCAATTGCATAGAATGTTAGCCCAATGTTGGAATATGCGTTGTTAAATGAACTATTTAGAATAACGTTGGCGTGTCTGTGTCTTCACTTTAGCCATAGGGGATTTTCTTCAATTGGCAATGAAGTGCCACATTAGGTATTATTCTATTTCGGTTCAATGAAAAAACCGAAATAGAAGTATTAAATTGATAGATTTGATCGCGGATGATAATTCATAAACGATCCCATTAGTCCTTAGCTTCACAAGGAAATTCTATATTGTATCTTTGTTTTTATGAGTTTTGATTCTGTTTGGTCCCAATCTATATTATCTTCTCACCTAATCTAGGAATTGTGAGTTTGGATATGTTTTACTGCCGGCTACTGTTAATATTTTTTTTGGTCATAGATCTTGCTAATTCATAGAATATGAAGATTGTCTAATGATTTTATTTTCTTGAGGTTCCGTTAGAAAGTTCAACGTATACAATGGAGAAATATCTTACTGCTTATGTATCATGCACTTGAGGATATTTCTAGAGGTTTTCAAAAAATGGGTAATTTCCAATTCATTATGAAAATTATGCATCAGCCTCTTTGCACGTCCCAGTGGTTAAAAATAATGAAAAACTAAATGACAATATTAAAACTCAAAAATCATAAACGAAGAATAAAATCAACTCATAAAAGTAAGGTTTCCAGAAAATGGGTAATTTCCAATTCTTACCAAACTTTTTACTTAAAACGAAGGACGAAAAAAGCTTAAAAGCCAATGACTAAGTCACTGGCATCAAATAATGGGCGACTACCAAGAAAATCTATAAAACGAAGCCATTCAAAAAGGACTAATGCATGAATGTAAAACGATAAGGTAAAAACTAAATAATAAATTATGAAAAACTAAGGAATATAACATTGTCCAAGGCATAATTTTCTATTGTAAAAAATTCACTAGGCACTAAACCAAAAGGGAAATAAAGGGGTAATAATTATATTGATAAATAAAATGTTAATAATACAAGTACCCTAACATTTATAATATGAAAAAATTTTTAATTTGACAAATAGATTGATTAGGGTTTTTGTATTTATAATAAAAAAATTATGACAAACCTTCATAAATTTTGTATTATAGCTTTTTATTATAATACTTACAGGCTAATTATATTGACACTATATTTTTTATTAATCCCATCAAGACAAAGTGTCACACCAGTTAAAAACGTATGTGAGGAAACGTTGTATTATCCGGTTAAAGTAATATGTCAGTAAGCTACTTTTTTATGGGTGTGAAAATTTTTATGTCAACGGGCGTCGAGTGAATACGAATATGTACACACTCGATAAGTATTATTAAAATGTTAACTAATAATATTAAATAAGTTAGATGATATAAACGTAAAATATAATAAAATATTAATCGAGTAAATAAATAGGTAACTATTAATATATTATTAATAAAATATTAATTTAACATGTCAAATACTAAATCAAAACTGTATATTTACTAGTTTTGTTATACAAATCCGATAGCACGTATGTATTTAATATTTTATTGTTCATCATTATTGAATTTTTTTTGGAATTAGTCTTCACATCACAGGTGAGATGCTAAACTCATAGTTACTATAGTTGATTGTGATTCGATCATTTGATTACTAATTATTACAACTTTATATATGTTGGGTGATTTGTAATTCGTATATCAATTCGTAATTCTAGATAATGCAACTAGTATATTGTACTTTATTTACGACATGATCTCCATACTCAAACGGCAATTTTTATATTAATATACACTATAACTCTACCCGTATAACGCGCGGGTGAAAAAAATCTAGTTATAGTAAATCTAATAAGGTGCTATATATAAACTGAAAATTGAGAGAGAGAGAGAGAGAGAGATTTCATCCTTCCATATCAACGAAAATAATTCAGTTACAACTAATATACATAGATACATATATATATATATATATTATACATATATTATTATATTATCATAATTAAATAATTATGCATAACACCTTATTTGTGAAAGTAGTGACCTGATTTTTTAAATTTCTGGGAATTAATGACATGACTTTTGTAATATGCATCTTTAATGTTGTCTAGTTGTTATATTAACCCTTAAAAAGAAAAATTGAGTTTGGGCTGGACTGATCTTATAACTTCTTTTGGGTTACTTAGGAATTAAATACAGCTCGATCCAGCTAACTAATTGATCCGTCCCGGTTAAGCCCCGTATTAGTTGGGAAAACATCGAGGATGTCTTGAAGATATGGTTTATGATGAAGAGCTCAAACAAAAGCTTATCAAAAAGAGAATCAGTGGACAATCAAATTCCTTGGTCGAAACAGGAAAAACAAGGTTTCAGCATTGAACACGTGCTTGCTTTCTTCCTCATCCGTGCTTCTCAGTTCTCACTCACTCAGAAAGTCATTGAATTAATTAATAAAATAAAAAAATAAAAGTATCTACTACACTCTTTTATTTAATTTCAACGAATTACAACTATTTTAACAACTCAGTTCAGGATTTATTTATTTTTATGCAGTATTTATTTATTATTTGCTTTTCTATTTGATAAGTGCTTCAAAATGCCTAATCTACGAAATCTAAGTTTATCTCAACCCCAACCCCACCCAAAAAAAAAAAACACTCTTTAACTCCTTCAGTATCATTGTTAGAGCTAGGGTAAGTCAAGCTTGACATATTCATTGAGGTTCAAGTTTAATACAACTTAAAACAACTTTATTTTGGGGTTCCAGTCACTACTAAAAAACACGCCATTATCAACGGTCAAAAGACCGTAGGTAATGGTCAAATTCCGTCAGAAATTAAGTTATCAACGGGGAACGGTAGTCGAAAAACTCCTTCGGTGATAGGCTTGTCGGTAATTACAGACGGTTCACTTTTTGTCGGTGATCACCGACGGCCAACCATGTGCCGTTGGAAGTTGGAAGCCGTCGGTAATTTATTAATATAATAAATATTATTATATTTTTCTGCTATGAGCCCACCCTCGTTCGCCAGACCCACACATGTACCTGCGAACCTAACCTGACCCGGCTAGATAATAAATCAATGTCATTTCTCTTTTGCACTTAAGGGGATTCGAACCTCTAACCTAGCAGTTAGGTGGCAAAGTCCCAACTGCTAGGCCAATGATGCTTTTTGTGATATAAATTTGTCACTAATATATTTAACATATAATTATATAGTTTTTGCAATTTAAAGAATAAGTAATTTTTTTAAAACCAATAATACAAGTAAAAATATAATATATGTTTGTCTATATATATAGTAGATAAAATAGTTAACACTATGCATTATCTATCTATGCTTTATCATTTTAAGTTTTCGCTACATATAAAAATTTGAAAGTTTGAAATTATAAACATAATTAGAATTTTATAATGTCATTTACAAGTTGTAAATTTAAAAAAATTATCATTTTAACTGTGTATTCAATTTTTATATGATAGTGATTAAGATACTTAAATTTCCATATATGTGTTCTTGAATTTTCATACATCTGATCTTTTTTCAAAAAAAGTAACTTATATCAAAATATTTTTTATTTTCAAACATTAATAAATGAAAAAAACATTTGTATCGTTGAAGGTTTTATTTCAATATATTTTTCCTTTAAAAACTTTATGCCACTTTACTTAAGTATTTAGGTAATAGGAAATTTGGATTACATGTATTTGATATATTATAAGCTTAACATATGTAATTTTTTTTTTTGAAGGGAAAACATATGTAATTTTATTAATCAATGTAAAATATATAAAATATAACCCATAGTGTAATTTTAAACAAATTACAAAAAATTAAATTTCATAAAATTTAAACACACACACATTCATCACATTACTTATTAAAATGGGTATATCATTGTTACAAACAATTGCATTTTTGGGCTAAGTAAATTGTTGAAAATTACTGATAGCATAGAAAATCGTTAGAAATTGCTAACGGTAGGAAAAAATCATTGGTAATTTATGACAGCCAAATGATTTCGTCGGTAATTACTAACGGTAGACCTCAATCCGTCGGAAATTTCCGATGGAAAATGGAGACCGTCAATGATCACCGACGGTGTCTCACTACCGTCACTGATCACCAACGGTAGTGTCACGCCGTCGGTAATTACCGTCGATACTAGCGAGTTTTCTTGTAATGAGTATGCATCAATGAATCTGCCAAGCTTGCATTGTATAATTTACTGATAATTGTAAATAATTCAAGACCCCAGTTATTCTATAATGATAAATTTTGTAATCTTGGCTACAACAGCATAGGGCGAGAATACAAATTTTATTGCAAGTTATTTATAATAAATTTCATACGTTGATACAAGTCTCAAAATTTCAAGTTGTCATTTCCGTGACAAATATATTGGCAGAGACAAAGCCAAACAATTGTCTTCCCCTTGAATCTTTTGACACAATAACTATTTATAAAAGTAGAGTTGGGTGGAGCAACTGGTTTGCTCGTGCATATCTCCTTGCACATCATATTTGAAAAGCAATTAAACGTTGCATTTACTTGGCAAAGAGTAACAACTTCTCCTTTGATATCATAATCTGCCCAAAAAAATAAAAAAAAAGGATAGTTTTATCCCGAGTTTTTAAATCCTTATGAGTATTTGATCGAAGTAAACAAAATTAAGAATATTTGTTTTTACTTACAAACAAATTAAGAGGAAGAATTACACAAAACAAATTAAGAGGAAGAATTTTGTGTACCTGTTGTGATCAGAGCAATTACAAAGAGCATTACGAACTGCAAAAGCTTTGTCATTGAGGAAAACTAGTAACGATAATAATAGCAATCCCCAAGTTTTTTAGACAGTTAGAAGCGCACTTTTTATATAGAGTTTCTTTCTATTCGTATTAGCCCCAGTGAGCAATCTATTTCTTTCTTTTTATTTTTATTTCTTTTTATTTTTATTTTTTATATAAAGGGAGATAGGGGAGAGGAGTGCGCGTGTGGTTCAAATTCAAAACCTCTTACATGAAACATTAACATTTGACTATTGTACTACAATTCGAACCACATTGATTTCTATTTTCAAAAGAAATATGAAAATAAATGGTGAAAATTTATGTAGAATATGCAATTCCAGAAATATATGAATGTAATGTAATTAATTGATCACATTTTAGTTTGAGATAGGATGTGTTTGTTACACGGTATTAATCAATACTACAACTAAATTTTGAGCGTTATTCATACAAATTATAAATTTTACTATAAATTTGTAATACATGTATCGCTGTCTTCATTAAGACGTGTGTTTCAACATTAATATTTTTCATGAAATAAATTTTTTTCTCTAATTGTTACTTTTTGTGGTGTTTGATTATAACATTTGTTTTTAAAAAAATGTTTTTCACCCTTCGTCATGTAGATACACTTTTCAACTGTCATTTTTGTTGGGAATTAATGTAAATTTCCCGATTACGTCCGCAGGACCGTTGTTCAAGGAATTTAATTGAAACAAGAAAAATAAAAGACGAAGACGAATTTAACGGACTATTAAAGCTTTTCACTATATGATTAAAGTCGCTACAACCATATAGAATTTTCACTTGTCAAACCAATTCCCCAAGTAAAACAAGAAAAATATACCAAATTTTACCGCATCTACCAATTTCTACCATTTGCCTAACTCGCGAAAAATTAAAGAAATCCCAAGACGCTAGGTTACTATTTTTCTTCCCAAGACTCTCTGACCCGACCCAAGTAACACCCTGAGTTTTACCACACCTAATTTTCTACCCTTCGAACAAATCACGAAGAGTTACAAGAAAACTCTTCAAGGTGCTAGACTCACTAATTTTTCTCTCAACTCACTTGTATCACTTGTGTATAAAAGAAGAAGAAAACATCTCTATTTATAAGCTTCGTTTCCTTGGAAGACAAGACAATTCTTCTATTATTTGGATTACTTTTCCTCCTAGGATTCTTCTTCTTTCCCTTTCATTTTCCTTTTCAATTTTGGATTATTTTTGACAAAAAACCCAATAATTTTTACTTCCAAACAAACACACTTTAAAGTTTATTTTCCATGAATAAAAGTGAGGTCCACGCAATTCAATTACCTACGACAAACTTTCTTTTAATGAGATATTCAATTCTTGTAATATTCAACTTAATTAAATTTGGTTGAACACAAGTTCCATTCATAATAAAGATTTCAATCATGAATGTTAGAAATGCATAAATCTACCATCGGTTGTATTGGAGAAATGAAAATTTTCAAACACTTTCTAAGAGTGTGATAATCAAAATTCGGATTGATTAGAGACATGCTATACATCATTGGTAATTAGTCTTACATTAGATGTGAAAATTTCTTTAAATTTACTTATCGTTTAATATCATATATACAAGATCAAGAAATTTTCAAATTTTCATAGTACTGTGCATTGTAGAAAATACGCACTTCCAATAATCGATTGCAAGTTTTGCATGTTTTAAATACTTTTCACTAATTGGACATTTAACAAGGCATAATTTTGAAGTGGAGCAATTCTAGAGAGACATGTAAAAGTGACGTTAATAAGTGATATATTTATGTGGCACACATTCATTAAGTGAGTGATTACATGGCAACCTTTTCATTATCCAATGCAAGTCTGCCACATAAGAATGTCACCTATTAATGTCTCTTTTTCATGTCTCCCTAGAATTTTTGTTAGAAGTGTGTATCTTTTACAATGTATAATGTGGATGTTCTAAACATTTTTTCAAACGTGTCTCTCCGTAATTAATTGTTATCCAACTTTATTAGCTCTTATTTGTTAATATCAATGCACATTAAGTAGGAGTATATAAGAAAATTAAAAAATTAACTAATCAAAGTGGACAATAATGTTAGACAAACTAAAAAAGAAACTCAGACTATTTTTATAAGACAGAGAGAGTATTAAATAATCTACTTTCAATAATAATATTTTGTTGATTGCAATACATATTACTTTAAATAAGGTATAAAAGAAAACTCATATTCCAACTATATTTTAAAAGGAAATTGAACTATATTTTAGGACGAATGAAAAGGAAAAATTAGACTACCTTTTTTGGACTGGTATAGTATACTATGCATTTTTCATTCCTCACATGTTAGAATCCACTTTCCATGGTTAATTTTTTTTTTTTAATGTGCATTGTAATTATCAAATCAGAAGAAATAAAGTGGAATATTAAATAAAAGAAACAATATATAAGTAAAATTATTGTTAAATGTCACTTTTCCAACAACATTTATTCTTTTTGATACAGATTAAAGGGGATATAGGGAGAGGAGAGAAATTTGTAGGTAAAAGTGGATCGTACTCGAGACTTTCTGTTCGAAATGTAAATATCTAATTGTTACAAAACAGCGAAACATTCTGACAACATTTATTGAACTTCCTTAAAACATCGTGAGAATAAGAATGATACTATTTTTGCAGGATATGCAAGGAAGTATATATGGTATATAATTCCTCTACATAAATTTCTATAATAAAGGCTTGATCAGTGATTGCATAATAATAATTTAATTAGATTAGATTAGATAGATTTTCGTAATTATAGCTTCAAATTTTATGAACTGTATATTCTTATATTAATGAATCCACACTGTCATAAAAAAATAAAAAATAAAAAGAAAAATCAATTCACATAATCTCTTCTCAAATTTATTGCTCTTATCTCTATATATAAGTAGAATACGGAGTTTTATCTACTACTCCTTATATTTCAGCATCAATATTATCACAATGACAAAGCCTTTACTATCTTTGTTGGCGGTAATTATCACGCTTTCTCCTACAGCAGGTATTCAATTTTTTATATTTTGTGTTAAAAAAAAGTCGAAAGTATATATGAAAGCCCATTCACCTCGTAAAATTTTTGACCAAAATTTTCAATTCGGGAAATCTTTTCTATTGCCGAAGCATTTTTTCCCCAGTTTTTTTACGGGAATGTATTTGCAGATTATGGTATTCATGGAGCAACGGTTACTACTATTTGCCAGGTGGAACACATCGCTCCTTGCTTAGATTCAGCAGATATGGTGTGCAAGTTTATGTGCACGGAGAAAAAAAATTCCCCTTCTAATTCGGTTTATATTAACAGTTATTGTGTCAATAAATATTATAGAGGCTTAGATGTTCATGTCTGTCTCTGCCAATACATTTGTCGCAACAACTGAGATTCATGATGATTTAACAAATCCAATTTATGAATCACTAGTAAAATTTGTTATTTTTATAACAATATATATGACATTGTGGCTAATGTTTTTGAAATTCTTTAGGGTAAATTGCCACTAAAGTCGCCAACATGTGCATCTATTTGTACTTTTTATTCTCAACCTTTAAGTTGCCAGATGGCGTCAAAGGGTTTGGCGATAAGATACATTTATTTGAATGGCAGTCGTCAATTTTCCATAGATTGGAGGATTTCTGGTCCAAATTTAAAGACTGAGGATAAAAGTGAAAATTAGTGCAAAGGTTAGGGACCTTTGTTGCAATGTACCGTAATGAATTATACAACTTAGATGGAAAGTTTTTTTTTTTTTAATTGATTTATCAACTAAAAAATGTCTTTCCATATTTGTATTATTCTACACACAAGGTAATGTTAAATGTTGCATTTTCCAAATTGCACCATAAACGATATGTGTGTACTACGTTTCAATAAAATGGAAAATTTTTTAATATTCTAACTCATTAAAAAACCAACACGTGTATTTAGAGATTTAAAGTAATCAACAAACTATAGACCCCATCATAATCCGTAAATCAATTTTTTATTTTTTATTTTTTTGGTGCCATGTAGGAGAGAATGGTACTCTTGAAACATCAAAATTTTGTCCTCGTAACATCTTATGGATTATCATTAATTTTATAAGGATACATGTATGCTCTATAATTAATTAATGTTATAAAAACACATTTAATAAATATCCTTTAAATTCAAATAATTAAGCTTTTAAATTCGAATAAGGGTCTCCAACCTTTGCACTTAATATTGTCCAGATCCCCAACTTTTTGTTTTCTTTAATTTGCTAAGTTCTTAACCTTTCATTAATTAGCATGAGAAAGTCTTTTTTGATGGTTTTCATTCATTTCCACTTTAACTTTTGATGGTTTTCATTCATTTCCACTTTAACTCATTTGTTAAATTACCATTATGACTCTTATCTTTTTAAACTAAAAAGAAAAAAACAAAAAGTTTATAAATATAAAAATTAACATTAATTTTTTATTTTTTATTTTTCAAAAGAAGGGGGGACCCCATGCTAGAAAAGGGACCAAAAGAGGGAGACTCTCCTGGCCACCTTTGGCAGAACAACATTGGCCAAAAATGGCAGCCGAAAGGGGTCCCCTTCCATTTTTTTTTATATAAAAAAAATTAATGTTATTTTTTTTATTTTTGAACTTTTTTTTTTAGTTTAAAAGGATAAGCGTTATCATGTAATTTGACAAAGTAGTTAACCAAGAAGTGGATGAAAATTGTCAAAATGGATTTCTTGTGCTAATTAATGAAAAGTTAGAGACCCAACGGGGTTAAAAAAATGGAGACTCAGGCGATACTAACTACAAAGGTTGGAAGTGAAATATGAAATTAGCCAATTGAATAATAATTAAACTCATTTTTCTATCTCTCTCTTTTAGCATTTTTTAATTTGTCTATTTTAATTATGTCTCTTCAATAAATAAATAAATATATATAACAGTAATTCCAATTCCACACTCTTACCATCACATTTATTTACTTAAAAGGAAGAACTTATACATTTATTATTTTGACAGAAGGTATTCGTGTAAAACATTGTGTATAAAATAAAAATTTTGAAAATAAAGTATCTGAATTGTAAATACCCCCGAACGCGAAGGACGTAATCTGCAAAGTTTCCTGGATTAAAACATTGCCGTCGACGGTCCTAATTATGTTTCGTCCACTCACGTAATAAAACATATCAAAGGCATCCAAATGGGCAACAAAATTTCCATATAAACTTTATTCGTGGAACATAGGCACTTCAAGTCACACATTCTAAAATGCTAGTTACTTTCTAACCTTCTGACGTCAACTCTTTCATGATGAGAACTAAGATTTCTACGTTTAAATTTTTAGCTAATCCTATATAAGGCGTCGTGAAATGTTAGTTATACTTGTTGACAACATTTCGAGTAAATTACGAGGCACGAATTGGTGAGATTGGTTCCTTTGGCCGAACAATTCGTTGAGTACTTGTTCTGATTAATTTGTGCAATATTTTGTTAGAGTAAGCACGCTACCAAACATTTTAAATAGTTAAAAACTATTTTTATTCCACACTTCTAAAGGTGAAGTCCCTTTTACTAAGCAAATACAACACAACTCCATTGATTCACACGAAAAAAGTAACATTACAAAGTTGATATCAAAATTTAATTTAACTTTTTGAAACAAACCACGAAAAAAACAAATTTCTCAATAATTAATTAACCCTTCTGCAGTTCCTCCTTATCTGTCCATTCGATCCAGTGAGGGGACTAATGTCTCCCATTTTGATCATTGCAGAGGCAAAATCAGAGCTGAAGGTGCTAGGATTGTTGGAATAACCTGAAACGATCGAATCGGTGGATCCACCATTAAAAAGCTGTTGATCAGAGTGTAGAAGTCCCCTCCGGCTCACAAGGTTCTTGAAGTAATTGTTGTCAAACTTTGTCGGGGTCTGGAAATCCAAAGGTGCCAAATTGTTGTCCCCTGATCCAGTGGATCTTGGACAGTTCCCCCGTCTTGTTCTTGCTAGTGAAGCGTCCAAGTTCGTTTCGTTGTATATGCGAGCCCTAAAGCTTGTGCATCTTGCTTGTCCAATTGTGTGTGATCCTGCAAAACCAGGTACATATTGAGTTAACATTGGACCCTCTTTCTTATGTTGATGCATATCGTTTTAAAGCTCAAAAATGAACCGGATAAAGTAACCAAGTCCCGGTTGGAAAGACCAAGAGCATTGAATCTTGAAATGAGGGCACTAAGATTTGAAGTTGGAGGGGGAATTCCATTGTTTGCTGCAGACCGGCTTGCTGTTCTTGCATCTCTTCTTCCAAGTTTTACATTCCAGTTAGGCCCTCCTAGCTGCAATACTTGGGATGTTATCCATCACTACATAATAATAAAATTAATTAGAAGTATAATCCGCTTATTAGAAATCTTATTGTGTAGCACAAGTACTTACTTCAACGACAGAGTCGCGAGCAGCAATAGCCAATATATCAGCGCAGGAGACCACGCCGGGGCACACTCTCTCGACCGCTGATTTTATGTTGTCAACAACTTCGAATCCCCTAGCTGAATTGCGGTTTGGGATGGCAGTCTTTTCTCCGGTGAAGGAAGAAGTGTCGTCGAGGAGGATCGACCCATCACACCCCTATAAAAATGTCACATATGTCAAGTAAGAAAAAAAGTAGACTGATGGAAAAAGTGATACGAAATAGTAACAAGTAAAAAAACAGCTTTCAAGCTCTTGGTATGCCACGTTGCCTGTTATTTGACATTTGTGTCACTATCTTTTATCTGTGCAAATTTGTCGTTATATATACTCATCACGCACGATCACGTTAGATCACTATTAATTACTGGGGTGAAAAATAAAGCTAACGCGCATTGCATAGTGAATAATCAAAATTTTCTTGCACTCTTGGGAGGTACACAAGTGGGTGCATGTCGAATAAATGAGCAAAATAAGGAAATTACGTTGACAAAGCAGTCGTGGAAGAATAAGCGGAGGAGAGACGCGCCCATGCGAGCCTCCTTTGAGATTGCAGATTGCACGGCAGATTTAACAGTAGGAAAAAGGTTCCGACATGAACTTGAGTAAAAATTAGTCGAGAGTTGAGCTTCGGAATATCCGAATAAGAGGAGGAGGAAAACCAAATATATGGCAATATTCTTGAAAGAGGACATTGCAAAGTGTTTCTTAGAAGAGAAGTGGATAGAAAGAGAAGGAAGAAGAAGAAAAATGGTGTTGAAGTTGTGGACAATATTGAAACGAGATAAATGCAGGGTTTATATAGAGAAAATTAGATTGCTTTTTCACTGGGTATTTCGTGTCGGCCGGTTACCTAACTCTCTAGACTTAAGATTGCATGGCATTTCAACGTTTGAAAGCATTGACGAAGTAAGTCCCACAATGATTCTGGCTTTTTAATAGGCAACAGTACTTTAATAGTGTATAAGATCGATTATGACCTTATCAAACAATGTGTTAATAGGATATATGTTGAACCTTAAGTTTCAATATGTATGCATGTCTCTATCAAAGGTTAAACAGTCAAATTGTGTCATTTAATTAGAGATGAGATTTATTTTTCTCGTAAGCACCTAATAATTGGGAAAGATCCTGAAAGGATTGTAGTATCTTCAACAGTAAATATGGATGTCTATGAAGAGTAATTAGTAATTAGTAATTAGAACTCTGTCTACTTATACATATTATTATTAAAAAATATATCAATGATTTGATTGATTAATAAAAGATAAAGTATGCATAGAGTTAAATCCTCGTGTGTGTATATATATATATATATGCTTGTTTGAAAGCGAATTACTTTGTTTTTAACTTTGTGGACAAAAGTGATTCAAAGATAAACTAATTTAATATTTCTATAATGATTTGGTGGAGACCTCGAAGCCTAACGATAAAGGAAGATACATTATATAACACCCCGCGTGTAGAAGTTTGACTTATCCTTATACATCTATATCTTTCTTTCTAAGCAATTCTGTATAAAATTGACAAATCAACTCGCTAAACATATTAGTTTTAATTATGTAGAAAAAATGATTCTATTTGTGTGGTTTATTATGAAGATGTGGTAAAGCTAATGATGCTTTAACCCAGTTTTTTGGGTTTATCTATTTACTTTTATACTTCCATGTCATGGAGTGATCCATTACGTGAACCAATGTTTATATTATTAAGCAGGGGCTCGAATTTGCTTGATGCAAGGTGCGCACCAACTTTATATATTAACTTTTTGACTTTTGAGTCACAATCTAGATTAAATGTTTCAATCAACCAACTAATTTTTAAGTAAATAATAACTTGATAACTCTCTCAAATATCAAATGAAGACTTTTGAAACAACTGGTTAATATTGACTTCTCATTTATTTATTTTGACCAAGTAAATAACTAACTAACCCACCAACAAAAAGTAACAATATTGAAGTTTGCAAAAAAAAAAAAAAAAAGGGTAACAATATTGAAAAACATGGACTTTCACTCAATGGTGTAGATTCCATACCTCAAGGAAAGATGGAGAAAAACTAATATAAATTGCTAAGAACTCTAGGAACCAAATAAACTCAACTTTCAATTTTTATTTTTTATTTTTTTGAATTAAGCTCAACTTTCAAAATTTTAGAAAATCTAAATATTCAACGATATACTTTCCTACTTAAATAAATTATTATAAAGAAAGAAACTTCAATTAATCTATAGTATCTCCACATACACCCCACCTTATTTATGTCATTGAAATTTTTACTTACCATCTCCGACCGGCATAATAATTAATATGGTAGCTGACCAGTTAAAAAAAAAAAGAATACATGTTTTTCTATTGTTACGTGTTCTTTCTCTATATTATTACATTATTACATTCCATATCAGTCAGACTGTCACTCACTATTATAATATATGCCAACAAAATCAGAAGTTGTAGATCTAATTTATCAAACTATCTTTTAGTTAATCAATCTTATGGTAGGAATTCAGAAAATGATTTTGGAATTAAAGCATTTCGGCTGTGATCTCGGGATTCAACAAATAAGACCCAATCTAAGAAAAAAGATTAATAGATAAATGAAAAATGTCCTTCTATTCTCCCGGTTTGGTGAACTGCTCTCGCTAATTTATTTAATGACTTTTTGACATTTAAGCCCTTTGACTTGTCACGTTTTCTTTTAGAAATTAAAAATAAGCAGTCAAAAGTAATTTGCCTTAATACACACACACACATATATACGCATTTCTCGAAACCAAGATTAATTAATCGGGTAAGAAAATTAAAACTCTTACTAAACTGTGTTTATTAATTTGCTTCAGGGTCGAGCTCGAGAAGATATTGTTATATACCCAAGCCTGAATGTTTAATGCATAGGCAAGCGAGAGTGCCTACATCCATATATATATATATATGAAGAAGAGAATAGGGACTTGAAAAATAAGTATATTTATAATAAGTAGTATTCAAAAACCTCTGGAATGTTACAAAACTTCTTATTATATGTGTCTTATATAAATATACACTATATAAATTTGAAATATATGTGGTGTATATTATGAGTGAGAGGTCTTATTTAAAACTCTCGAAAGCTCTTTGAGCATTTTCATATTTATGATTTAAGTATTTCTAGAAGATAAATAAGGAAAATTTATGTCTAATCATCAATCAAATCTCAGAAATGAGTCATAAAGTATAGCTTAATTATTGTTAGAAAGAGACCCACGTCGAACATGGTCATATATACCCATGCAAATCAAAATTAAATAATAAAATTCATTTTTTCTTACTTACTATCGATTGACAGCCTTCCTTTTTGAATTCCGAGTACCATCTTGTCTTTTCCTTTTTCCCTGAAAGGAGAGTATCATCTTAATTAATTAAGTTTGAAAGATAAAAGTCATAGCCGCTCTAGATTTCTATTATATTTTTTAAATAAAATTTGAGTAATAAGTGAAAGTAAATAATGACGATTTGTTGTGATTTATTTAGAACTTTTAGATCGTGTCAATCTATATCTATCTTATATTATTATTATTATTATTATTATTATTATTATTATTATATACATTAAAGTAATTTAGTTTCTATTTTCTATTTTCCTACTCAAAATCATTTTTTAAGTCCGATTATTATATCGTGTCCATCAGTTTAACTCTTAATCCTAGCATTCGATTAATTTTTTTCTTTTTATCATTTTCATTTATTTTTTATTTTTTTATCGTAATATATTACTTTATATAGAGATCATCGCAAATAGATAATTTAAATAATTAAATCAAGATCTTAACCTTTACATATATAAGTTCCTTTAAATCAAAGGAAACTTTCACATATTATCAAAGTGTTAGGTTAGAATTTAGATTATAATCTACTACATAAAAGCTAAATAATTACGGCTTAACTTTTACTTTTTGAAAAAAGTGAAACTAATGAAATGATGTCGTGTAGCATATTATAATCCACCATAGTTGCCAAACACCATGTATATCTTAATAACCATAATGCATGCAATTATATAGAGTATCATTTGGAATCAACTTTCTATATCTTCTAAAAAAATTGAATTCAGTTTTCTTTTTTTTTTTTAGTTTTAAACCTTTGTGATTTTTAAATTTTATTTATGTAATTTAATTCATTGACATTTATGTAAAATTCACAATATGAATTCGGTTTTTTTATCTTCTTAATATTTTCATTTATTTTTATCTTTTTATTTTAATATATTACCTTACATAAAGAACATCACAAATGAATAATTTAAATAGTTAAATCAAGATCTTAATTTTTTCATATAAGTTCTCTTATATCAAAGGAAACTTTCATATATTTTAGCTTGATAACTACTTGAATTCGGTTTTCTACATCTCAAAATAATAATGATTAAATTTGAATTTTTTAATAGTTTTAAACCCGTGTGATTTTTAAATTTTACTTTATGTAATATAATTCATTGACATTTATACAAATTTTATAATATGAATTCGTTTTTTTTTATCTTTTTAGTATTTTTATTTATTTTATATCTTTTTATCTTAATATATTACCTTACATAGAGAATATCACAAATAGCTAATTTAAATAACTAAATCAAGATCTTAACTTTTCTATATAAGTTCCCTTACATCAAAGGAAATTTTTATATATTTTATCTTAATAACCATAATGCATGTAATTATATAGATTATCACTTGAATTCGGTTTCCTACGTCTTTTAAAAAAAATTATATTCGATTTTTTTAAACAGGTTTAAATCTGTGTGATTTTTAAATTTTATTTTATGTAATGTAATTTATTGACATTTATGCAAAATTCACAATACGAATTCTGTTTTTTATCTTTTTATTATTTCATTTGTTTTTTATCGTTTTATCTTAATATATTACCTTATATAGAGAATATCAGAAAATAGATAATTTAAATAACTAAATCAAGATCTTAACATTTCTATATGAGTTTCCTTACATCAAATGAAACTTTCACATATTTTATTTTAATAACCACTAGAATTCGGTTTTTTGCATTTCAAAAAATAATAATAATTGAATTCTATTTTTTTAAACAGTTTTATATTTGTGTGATTTTTAAATTTTATTTTATGTAATGTAATTCATTGATATTTATGCAAAATTCACAATATAGATTTGGTTTTTATTTGGGAATAAAAAGGAAATCCCACGTTAGTTATTTAGTGAAAAGAATTGAGAATGTATACATATATTAATGTACTTAGAGAAAGGTTATGCATAATATGGCCTTAGCTTATGGGCCTTGAGTCTCTAAAAAGTTTAAAATTTTAATGGATATATAATTATTAAAAAAATTTATTATGAACCGTATCCGTATTTATCTCACACCGTCATATTGTTTTCTCGATTAGTTCCAATATTAGTCAATTATTGATTTTTTCAATTGACTTGGTCATGACGGTTTAGTTCTTTAAACACCAATTAAATTATGTTAACATATTAAAATATTTAATCTATAGAAGTTGTATGTTATGAAAAATTAAATATCATTAATATATATTCCAAAAGTTAGAAAAAAAAATCAAACGGCGCAATAAATAACATGTGTATTTTGTAGAAAAAGTTAGTGTTCACTCACGCTCAATTTTATATAGATATTTTGAGAATTATAAAATGAAAATATTTGAAAATTATGATATGTGTTAAATATAACCAAATAACAATTTCTACTATAGATGTTGTAATATATGTATTATTATTTATCATTTATTCTTGATAAGTTTATCGGATGTAACATAATTTAGCATGCGTTATACACTAGCAGCCTACTACAAACTATAAAAACTTTCTTTAATATTTTTCTTAGATTTTTTATAGACAATTTTTTATCTTTATTAATAAAAGATATCGTATTACAAGTAGCATTTATATTGTTTTCTTTACACATTCATAAACGGTCAAATATTAAGTTTAAAACTTTTTTATACAATCATGTTTAATCTTCTTGAATTGCTCATAGTATATGATATTATCATCCCGTACAACGCACGTGTGAAAGTCTAGTTAGTGATTATTATGAATGATTTGATCAAATTTTATTATCATCAAAGAGAAATAAAATCATAATGCTAATTGGAGAAAAATTAATGATTCTTGTAGACATTAAAAGTTAATGAAAAAATTCTTTATAACTTTGTGATGGATAACACTTTAAAAATATGAGGCATGAAAACTTGAGTTAAAAAAGTTTGAGGAGCGGTTTTGCCCACTGTGTTTTGATTGATTTATCATATGAGTTTGTGAGCATATACAATATTGCACAAGTGATGCAATCACTGTTATGTACTTATGTATGGTTCTTTTTTATTTTGAGTAGTAAAACAATCTCCTACTGATTGTAACAAAGTTCTCTGTCCTAACACAGAAATGAACACAAGGCTGTCCTTTGTCTTTCGTCTACAAAGTTCTTTGTCATTATCTTATCCCCAAATAAGAGAAAATAACTGGTTTAAATACTCTCGACTCATGGAGACTTGAGTCATGGTAGTAGCTGGTGCAATGAATAAAACATTTTACAACAGCATGAAGGTCTTGAACAATGTCCTTTGTCAAGATACCTTATGAAAATGTATATTTAAGTGGCTAAGAAGAGATCAGAAATCCTCTGGTATACAAAATAGTCTGCGATTTGATTTTTACCCAATAATTCTGCTACCCAACTATTTATTTTCATTTGCCATTGATGCCATAGCCCGCTTTGTGGCTAAGGCTAAACTCTTGGAATTTAAAAGTCTCAAATTCAATTCCCTTTATGTGGGCTTTTTCTTTATTTAACTGTACTTTGTAGTCCCCTATGTGGGGGGTTAATTTATTTGCAATTTGCTTCGATAGTACATATCTCTATATGCATTTGTACTGCTACAATGCAGTTCGTAATTATACTTAAAAAAAAAAAAAGAAACTTTTTATATTAATTTAATACTTCAAATTTGCATACAACAGTCCTTATTTCCCTGATGCATCTGTCTCTAATTAATCAGACACGTGGAATCCCAGTTCACACTTGTAAAGGAGATAAGTCTATGGGTTTGCCTTCAATTTGCATACATTTTTCTTCTGATATTTCCAGTGATGATTCCTTCTTGTAAATGTACTTCTTTGATGCCCCATAAAAGACTATCAGATTGAGTGCTGATAGTATCACAAGGAATCCATAGTAGTAATCCAAATGAGAATCATTCACATTTTTCCCAATCCAACTCTTCCCTCCATTTCTCCCCGTTATTTTGTCTACCACTGTCACCAGAAAGCTATTCAAGAAGTTCCCAACTCCAATCCCACTTGTGAAAAATGTCGTCCCAAGACTCTGCATCTCCTCTGGAGACTGATCATAGAAGAATTCCAGTAACCCAATGGCATTGAACACATCTCCTACACCTAACAGAACATACTGTGGAAGTAAATAGAATATGCTCATGGGGACTATTTCATTGGGCCGTTTGATTTCGTGTACTCTTATAATGTGCAAGCGCTTCATTTCAACCATATATGCAATGGCGATCGCAAGAGTTTGGATCACAAACCCAATTCCCAGGCGTTGCAACAGTGTGATTCCTCGGGGGTTCCCTGTTTTCTTTCGCATTAAAGGCACGAAATAGCGGTCGTACATGGGGACCGATACGAGCATTGAGAGTGTGACGAAGCTGCCGAGCGAGGCCGCTGGTATTTGAAAGTTTGAACCAAAATGTCTGTCCAAAGTGATGCCTTGTTTCACAAAGAGAGTGTTGACTTGTGCCCAAATGGTGCTAGGAATTAAGGTTACTAGCCATATCATGGTCATTCCTAGAACCAGCTTGGCTTCTTCCACTTGAGTCACAGTACATCGAGCCGTTGGCTTACTATCTTTCCCTTCTTGCCTAATTGCAGCCTTGTCCAAAAACCTGACAATATTCGGAAAGTATACTCACTTTTGTCTCGATGATTAGTAGTTATCCGTCCACATGTTTCTTGAGTCATCCAAATATTGTTTGGTAGTGTGAGTGAGTATACATGCCCATACTCAGCAATTTGCACCTCACTTATGGCCCCATCTTCTTATAATTATTTATTGGACCATTTTCAACTTGAATTGCAAATTGCTAACTTTAAAAGTTTGTTGTAACTTGTAACCAAACTTTCCTTATTGAAAGGGTATATCCCTTAGAACATTATCAAGCTAGAAAGTTGCACCAAAAGGACACACTTTGAATATGTTAACATAGAGAACAGGCAAAATTTGAGCTCAATTAATTACAAAGTGAACTAGCAAAATGAAACAGAACATTTTTAAAAAAATTTCCTCAACATTTTTATTATATATAACATATATGGCATGCATTTCATACTATGTTTGTTATCATGTGTAGAATGTAACGACTTGCATGATGACATGTCATGAAAACATCCCTATACGAGTAGTTGGCAGACAGAGACAATTCACGGATACTCTAAACCTATAAATGGAAAGCACTGTTCAAAGTGTGTACATGGCAGATATTTATTCATTCATTTCCTTTGTAACCAAACAATTATTTAAAGAGGTAACATTGTTGTTCCCATGGCCATGGGTGGTCCTCTCTCTATTCACCTTCTCTTTCATTACTCGGTCCGTTTATTGATATATAGGAATCTTTATCAAGGTATCTTTTATTTATGATTTTAGGCATTCCTTGTCCAAGCCCTTCATTCTTACTTGTTTTTGTTACAACGATGTTTCCAAGGTTGTAGGACTTAACCTATCATACAATATTATTGTATCTCTATATTATTGTTTCAACACAAGTTCATTTTTAATTAAAGATACTGATTCTTTATTCTTGTACTATAAGACTTCTTATAAGAAACAGATCAGTTCATTAAGTTATAATAGAAGCTCACCTGAATACTGTAGTGTGGTGGACTCGTCGTTTTCCAGTAGTGGCGTAATACTGATGATCGAACTCGTGAAGCTCGGACAGATGGCTCGGGAGAGCAAGCTTCCTATTAGCAAATGCGACGAGAAGAACCCGAAGAATGTCACCGGCCGGGTGTCTTGTCCTTCTTACTTTGTGCCTATACAATGGGGTGCCAATATAGAAAATGACAAGGGACAACATAAGCCCCACAGTTGGGATTCCATATCCCAGTCCCCAACCTAAGTTTTCTTGAATATAAACAAGGCCGAGGGTAGCAAATAATGCACCCGTGAAGGCACTGAACATCCACCAATTGAAGAAGGACACCTTGAGCTTTTTCTCATGCGGATTGAAATCGTCGAATTGGTCTGCTCCAAAGGTGGATATGTTCGGCTTCGTCCCGCCCGCCCCTACTGCTATTATGTACAGAGCAGCATAGAAAAACCCAATCTGTGAACTGGTGGCCTTGTTGCATACTCCGTTTGCGCATGTTGGTTTCAAAAATTTAACCGAAACCGCCATAGTCAAAAGCACCATGCCCTGCAATTTGAGCACAAAATTTTAACATGTAACATAGTCTGAACCAAGTTAATTACTGCAATATAATATTAATCTGTCACTTTCTCATCAAGCACTCATAATCTTGAAGTGGATGATCTTTGAAACTATAGAAACAATATCAATAAACATGTGGTTAATCTAATTACAAGTCATTAATTATAAGCAGAGAGTGATTAACAGGACCCACATCCAAAAAAAAAAAAAAAAAAATCAGCAATATCTGTTGGCCAATAGGAGTAAGTAAGCTGTGTCACACACACCAAACAAGTGGCATGTAGTATACATAGCGCAAAATGAATGAGTTTAATTGTTTCTTGAATGGAAGATGGAAATAAATATATGCTAATAATACTCACGATGACATAGATTAAAGATGAAACAGTAAATGTCCAAAACCGGCCTAAATAAGAATCTGCAACATAGGCGCCGATGATCGGAGTAATCCAGACTGATCCCGACCAGTTATTAACATTTCTAACTGATGAAACAGTGTCTTCATGAAGTTGGGTTGTCAGATAAACCACTAAATTTGATGCTATTCCATAGAAGGCCATTCTTTCAAATGCTTCATAACCTGCATATGCATCGGAAAGTTTAGTATATGTGTTCAACCGTGCGAATATTTTGAAATCACTAACTGGAAATTGATTATGAAGATGGTAGGATAAGAATTAATATATTCATACCAACAAGGAAAGCACAGGCCTTCCATTTGCCGGTTTTACTGGCAAGAACTGGCTGCCCTCGGAGATCTACGGTGCCATCTTGTGTGTAATCTTGAGATTCCATTACTATAAATCTGAGGAATAAATTATTAGAGAGAAAGAAATTGTTATGAGGACATGAAGAACTCTGTTGTTAGGAGATGAAGAAAGTTTTAGGAGTGAGGAGTTGAGGTCTGCAAACTTAGCAATATATGTAGGCAATGCTGTTACTGGGTACCGGTGCATCTGGTCATTTCTTTGTCACACATTACTTGCTTTCTTTTCTCTTCTTTTCTTTTCTTTTCTTTTTTTATTTTTTTGTTCATTTTTCATTTTTTCTTCCGTCTAGTAGACATCCCAACAAAATAGAATTTGTCATGCTGAAGTAATGATTGTTTTCAAGAAGTTGAAAAGATTAGATGGATCATGGTTAATGGTGGCAATCGAATATGGATTTTATGCTGCACTGAGTCATACAATTACAGTACAATATGCAACAGTAAGACATCACATAAGATAAAATAATTCTAAAAAATCTTTATATTCCTAGATATCATCTTTCTAGACTCTAAGAATGTTAATAACTCACGAGTTTTACCATTTTTTTTCGTTTATAATTTATGTTTTTGTTTGTTAGAGGTAGTGAGAATCCATTTTATACTGGAGTTGCATATATGAGACCACAAACTAAACCGAAAGTGTTAGTTAATGTTTAATGGGCCAAAGCATTTCATCTAACCCCTTGAAAACAATAGGCTACTCTTGTTTGTAATGGCATCCCAACATATATAGGAAGGGAGGACCCATTCGACACCGGCCTTCGATCGAGATAGAGGGTCGGGTTGGAATGATGTTGGAGGCACCTGTTGAAATAAGATTCCTATGGACATGATTGTACACTCAATGTTCTTTAATAGTAAGATGATATTCTATTTTTGAATTTTTGATAACTATTTCAATAAGAGTGACGATCATCATGTTGCATCCCAATCCGAGCTATCAAATCACAAGAGGGTCTATATCGTGAGGCTTGTAATAATCAATTGAAACAGTTCTTAATTGTTTCACCGTTCATTGGCCAAAGTAGGAAAGATTTCTTCAAATGTAATTATAAGCATATAAGAAGAGTGAAAACATTAAAAAAAGTTTAATCATTAATTACAAAAATCGAAAATGTTATTGGACCAACTTTACCTTGTCAAAGTGGACATTGCAAAAAGTCAATTTTATTATTATATTTTTGGCAATATATTCTATATTTATCCTTCAATGACCAATTTGGTTGCCATCAAAAAACCATCTAGAGACGATGTTTTGGCCTACGAATTAAGTGCTATTGGAATGTCGGGACACAATTAGTTTGTCTTTTTCTATAAACTGTTCACTTTCATCTCGAGAAATTCGAAAGAAAAAAATTGTTATCCTTTCTTTTGAATTTGATCAATGTTCAAAATATAAAATTAAGAGTAATGATAAACATCCATATTAGTTCGCCAATTCATTCACTAGTTGTATATTAATAAGAAGGGTAAAACTGTCAATTAAAACATTTAAATAATTTAAGTTTTATATATTTTAGGTTTAAAATTGTAAACTGATAAACTAATTGGTAAACTAATAAGGATGAGTAGCATTACTCGAAAATCAATTACCTCATGATAATTCTAACTTGTCAGTAAATAAAAATCTTATATTAGATTAAACGTTTTTACATTTTGGTACTTCTATCAATTAAAAATTCACATGTGGGTTATAGGAGCTTTCAATTTGTTATTTAATTTGGACTCTAAAATTATATGTGACTTCTTGATTGGTCACCTTTAATAAGTGTTTGGCACTAGCATAATTTTTTTCCCATTTGCTAATCATTTGAAAGCTTTCTCCCTTATAAGTGTAGAAAAAGCATACATAACCATCTACCTGTTTGCATCCAAATGAAAATTCAATTTTCACAAATCACATTCTGTTATTCTAATCTTCAGATACTAATGTACATTAATTTGATAAATTGCCCTTTTTTTTAAAGACGAAATTTGATAGAGTACTAAGATTTTGGACGCACCCGATTTGGAGTTTATCCCCCCACAATATTAATTATTTCCCCCTTAATATTGGTATATGCAGTATTTTATACCAAGCAACTAAGTCGTATTGTTAACTCTTAATCCAGCTGGGCTGAATAATGGAGAGTTCCGGGGGATCCTAACTTAGATCTTATTTGGATGCACTTCAATCATTTGAGCCCATTCTTGATGATTGTCATGGGCAAATAGGAGGAGAGGAAAATAAGGGAGGGATATGTATGATTTGAACTTGAAATCTCATACTCGAAATGTGAGAACTTAATCATGACAACAACCACACTTTTGAGCATCATGATAACATTGATGGCCTGGATACCAAAAATAAAAAATAAAAAAAAGTCACATTTATCTAAGTAGTATCGAGATCGGAAGAGCACACGTCTGAATTCTTGCGTGTCAGAATGAGATGAAATGCCCTTTTATCGAATTTAGTATACACAAGTCAGTCAAGTCAGTCAAGTTAACATTTAGCATCTTTACAACTTGGAATTCGACCACCCGTGGAAGAAGCAACGTCGATGTTAAAATCCATCTCTATTAGTGATCAACAACTAGTTATGATCGGTCACAACGACCAGCGTTTACCTTTCATGTCAAGAAGTGTTTTCATCTTGGTGTCGCAAATTTCAGGATATAACGAAACTCCAATATTTGAGATAGAATAACATTTGCAGAAGAAAATATTTAACAAGACTGAGATAATCTCACCTCTTTTATTGAAAAAATTAGCACAAGCATGAGGAATATTATCCTATTTTAATTGAAAAAAAATAAAAAATAATAAAACAAAAGCCGTCCACTGTATTATGTTCCTAATAACGTAAGGTACTAATGAACGTTAAGACTGGAATAAAATGAGAGCCGTCCGTTGTATTGTAGCCGAATCCTGTTAACATCTCTAAAAACCAGCCTACAAAAGGATTCAAGACCTCCCCTTTTGCATGTAGACAACCTATCAAATTGTCTAAATCAGAATCACGATTGAGACTCTGTATTGTTGCCCGATAGATCTGTCAAATCTCAACGCAATTTATTACGAATAGTACATAGAGATATGAAAAGGTTACATCATAGAAGTTTTAGACGGCGCTTACTTGACAACTTGGAAGAGCAAAGCCGATCAAAGTTAGTAAACTCTTTTTAAATGTTTTCAATATTCGGTAATGAAGTAAAAATAGAGCTTAGGTAACAGAAACAATCAAATTGATATCATAGATTTAAACTTGAGAAGAGATAAAATGAACTAAAGAAAATTTTCTAGCACTTTCAAGAGGTGTCGTTCCCGTCTCTTGTGGGTGCACAGATGTACGCCGTGTTTTCATGTAGCGTGCAACTATGCGCCCAGATGAGACTGGAATTGCATATATAAACCTACTAGTAGACTAACGACGCTCCGTCTGTGCATGTTGATGCCAAAGGTTTTGCTTCACTCTTAGGGAATTATCATCAGCAAGGGCAATTAAAAATCATAGCATAGGGACCAAACCAAAACCTAGGTTTTGTGTGGTGGCCTTCCACAATACCCATGGAAAAAGGATGTGCAAAACTCAATTGTTCTTGTTTCCATTAGAATGAGATAAGAAACTCCTTTTTCACTATGAATTCCCACCCAATAAAAGAATGTACAGATATCCCTCTATCTTCTAACTAATTGGTAGGTCAGTCAGAATATATAAGAGTGACCCTACTGCCATATCACATAAAAAAGTAAAAATATATTTTCAAGAAAAGATATATATTTTTGTAACCCTAGGAAAAGGCTTGGTCCATCACATCGATAAATTTTTGAGGTCCATAAAGCCATTATTTTGAGGCATTCTTCGGAACTGAACTTTCAATATGAGTTGGGAAACAGGGCCACAAGACTACTGTTATTTATGGCGCTTCAGGCGCAGGGACAATTTATTTCTCGTATCGTCGATTAAGGCCAAAAGTAGCTCTCCCAAAGACTATGGACGTCCAATGACACCAATGGATGTTAGTGGGATGGAATCTGCTGATAATTGATGGTAGTGTTTGTTAGAAACTTGTCGATTTCTCAAAGTTAATGCCCAATCACACCTAAAATGATTCTCACGGTTGTCTGGTTAACTCTTTTCTTTCCTCATATTTTAACAAAACACAGTGAGTGTTATTGACCATGCACACCAAGGATGAATATACACCAAACATGAATCTAGACACTACCGGATAGCATCATCATACAAGCCCGAAACTATTCAACTTTGTCTTCAACCACCAATTCATCTAAAGCACGAATTCTCGAAAGCGAACTACCAATGAACTGAGGACATTACGTGATTCCTAGATTCCCTGTAGAATACTGCATGTGCACTTGTGGATGAAATTGGATGACTGATATCAAAAGAGACAAACCATAGTGTGAAAGCTCGAGACACAATTGGAATCTACAAATGGTACCTGGAACTTTTAATACAAAAGGTCAACTCAGTCTAGATATTGAGCTACAGCTTCGTAAAATGCCCAGCAACGGTTTCCACATAATTCATTCAATTTTATCATTATAACGTAAACACAAAGTAGCATGTAAAATGCCCAGCAACGGTTTCCACATAATTTATTCAATTTTATCATCATAATGTAAACACAAAGTAGCATGTAACTTTAGCCACCACCAGTCAGAATGGTCTAGTAATTCTTTCGCCAACCTGGATATGACCAAGCAATGAAACCACAGAACCAGAGACAAAAGATATCCCTACAGGGTTGAACAAGAGATGAAACTTCTATCATGCATCCAATGATAATTGTTTCCCTTATATTCCATTAAATACCTGTAGCAACATCACCACCACCATCTCATAGCCAATCCGTGAACCAGTATTCACAAATAAAGAATCTCATCCTCATTCTGCTATAAATTTCAACCCCACAAAATCTAATCCAGAAGATTCACTTAATGGCCTAGTAACAGTGAAACTAGAAACCGGCGTCCCTGTGTTTCTTCACAAATCTTATTCTAAGGACATCCTAGAGAAAATAGGACAATAACTCATGAGGTGCCACCGCTATAGCCTAGGGTCACCAAAGATCATGCTTACAATTATCAATCTTCTGAGTTCTACCCACAATTTCAGTGACTTAAAAAAGCCTTGTAATAACCCATGTATACTCCAAAAGCCACGGGGCTGGTCATGTACTCAGTCCAGTAATTAAATCCCCACCTACAATTGTTCGAATCAACAATATAATTTCTAGAGGATAAGGTGACATTATTATTCAACAACTCAATCTGGTCAACAAAAAACTGCCGGACCACCAGATATGAGGACCACTATATTCAAATTTTAATGCATACATGCAATAAACATTACTAAACAGAAGAAAAGACTTGCACACGGTCCTACTAAAAGAACCTACTGTGAGAAATTATTTATAACACCTTTAGGGCACATTGCAACTGGAAAGAGATTTAAGTACCAGATGAAATGGAATGAGGAACTGCACTCTCTCAAGAGAATGCAGATAACTTTAACGCAAGCCCCAAGCAGAAAGGTGTCATGTTGCACCATATACAAATTAATGAACACAATGACGCTACACTTTTGTATGTTATACAAACTTGTCAACGAAAAATTGATAGATATATAGGAGATATTTATATTGAGTGACTACTGCAGTCTGCAATTAATTCAAATCACACAGTTCTACAGGCAACGGTACAATATCATAGGCATCACAGAAGCTAAGTTTATCTACTTCATGTATTCTAATTTTCAGCAGCATATTGGCATCTAATGTAAAGTTGCGTAAAAATTACAAAGAAATTATAATCTCTCTTCAGATTGGGACTATGCATGGAGCTAGTTATATGTTAGAAATACCTACTTTGCACTATGAAACTTCAATCTCTCTTCAGTCCTACTCCGATACTTCCTCTACTGGCAATTCAAACTCGTCAACTGCTCTAAAATATGCTCTCTGCTGTTCAATAAAATCTTGATAACTTTTATCGTCTTCCTGCTGCACACACCTCTTCTGCAATGCCATGGTATCCGTGAAACTTTGACACTCAACATTTTTTTTAAGATAAATCACAGAATCATATGGCACAGATAATCTTATGAAAAACAGTTATTGGCACACAATAGTCTTGAAAGAGAGAACTCTTATTCATGTATCGTTTGAATGAACTAAACTTCTAATCTTCTATAGTTCCTGTAACCAAGTTTGAGCCATCATAAAGTGATGTGCGCACGCTTTAAAAATAAAAATGATTTTTTCCGAACATTGTGAATATTCATAGGCGAACACCAACAGCAGTCAAAGGGCATTACAACAAGCTGTTAGGCCAGTCCGTGTAAACTACAACCATCAAAGATTAATAAGCTGGGAATTCTAATCATCTTACAGCCCTAGCATATAGAAACAATGATGTTACACAAAACTGAGCAGACATCTGACAACCTATCACAAACATTTTTCACATCCTAATGTTTGATTCTCATTATGTGTTCAGTTTTGGGCAAATTGTAATGAGGAGAGAGAGGTAGAAATGAGCGGTGGAAATTTAAAAAGGTTCCAAATTTGTGGTTGTAATTGAATAGTTGTCAAATCAAGGGGTAGGTGGAAATTATAATTTTTGGAGAATTTGAGGTCAATAAATGAATTTCAAACACCAAGCTGTGACACAAAATTCTGATAGGAAACCAAAGCAAAAACCAAGACAAATGCAGTTTTCTTCCTTGTATCAATAATAGAACACCACTACGAACCTTTGTACGTTTAGGACGATGATCGGTCAATGACTTTGTTGGTTTAACATCACCAGATTCATCAGAAGCGTTCCTAAACATAAAAAGCATTAAAAGGAGATCAGCATAATGGCAAACTTATAGCTAACAAATATTATCTACTGCCTGAATGATCAAACTTCAATCCTCCAGCAAAGACAACCAAAAAGTAAAGAAAAA
>CAVNYN010289922.1:0-39564 GCA_963692815.1 Nyctanthes arbor-tristis | reverse complement strand
TAGTATGGAACATTTTCTTTTCCAAGTGAAATCCCCTAGTATATGAAAGAGTGAAAAAGTGCTTTTGTTGTTGTGGAATAAGAAGCCTTCATATCTTAATGCACGTATTTAATTTATTCGTAGCTATTAGAGCGGGATTCACTTTTTGGGGAATGTGAGTTGAAGCAATAACAAGAATATTTCTAGTGTATGATCATAGTATGATCAGTTTTTTGAAATTTTCAATACAATATAATGGAATGGTATGATTAGACCCGCGGGATCTTTCCGTTTTTCAGAATTGTATAGAATTTTTGGATTCGTCATTCATGAATCATTCATTAGAATCGCCATACTCTATATAAATAGAGTATAGAAATCTGTATTCTTTAGAATAATTTCATTTCTAAAAAATAAGAAATACAAACAACTAGAAATTATTCACCTCTATCCAATGTATATATTGAATAAAACAACCTCTTATTTGTTACTCCAGTTTAATAAAGTAGTTTAACAACATAGCTCGGTTAGAATATTTTAATATATAGAGTTATACATCTAATTTAACAAAGTAGTCTTCAGAAAATATCGTATACATGAAAAGAAAATTATAGTAAAAAATATAATGAATTTTACATTAACCAAACTGACCTGTGTAATCGGTTATATAATAATTTTACTCATTGTTAATGCAGTCATCGTTCTATGAACAAAGACAAAAGCAACAATGTGAGAATATTAAAACATGATGCTAAGAAATATGAATTCGATGCTGCTAAGAAAATATTTAGATTTGATCTATATTCTTGAATACAAATAATATTGAATTTAGAGTGATACATTATCTATTTTCATGTAATTCAAATGTATTAGACAAATATGAGATATATCCAACCTAAATATAATATGTATCTAGAGTCTCAAAATAAAAATATTAAATTAAATGATTAACAGAAAAATTATAATAATAAGGAAAAGTATGGGGTTGTTTGATCATCTTTATTTTTTCTCTTTATAAATTCACTTACCATGATTTGATTGTTGATTTGACAACTACTCAATAATCACCACATATTTCAAACTTCAATTAAATATCCACCACTCATTTCCATTAATTATAAATTCCCTTTATATATTCAAAAAATAAAGACCTTCAAACAAGCTCTATAATAATAATATTGAAATCTAGATTGATGTATTATCTATTTTCATGTAATTCAAATCCATCAGGCAAATATCAGATATATCTAACCAAAATATAATACATAGATAGAATCCTAAAATAAAAATATTAAATTAAATGAGTAAAAGGAAAAATATAACAATAAGGAAAAGTATAATCTATATATTAATAATAAGAAAAGTTTGTCTGGCAAGCTTTTTCCCGCCAATTGTCTATCTTTTTTATTTTAATGATTTTATCCCTTTCTCGACTTTCTCTAATTTGGATTTGGATAACTAAAAATCTATTCAACACTTATTTGCTGTATTTATTTTATCCATTGTTTAGATAATAAGAATCCCTTTCAATAAGAAGAGTTTTACATTATTCAAAGTTATATCTTATTAACAATTTAGATAATTAAGAATAATTAACAGTTTGGATAATTAAGAATAATTAAGAAATCAAAAATCTTTATAATTTAAAAATAAATATCAAAATTACATTCTGAATTTATCAATCAATTTTTCAGTGAGTTTTATTCTGGTTGTAATTTTTCATTATTTATAATTAAAAAATAATTATTTAAATAGCTTAAATATCTGCAATTTATAATTTATTTTGATTCTATTTCTCACAATTTATAATTTAAAGACAATTATCAAAATAACTTTCTGGATTTATCAATCAATATTTCGATTATCTTGTGCACTAGGTGTCTACTATATGCAGGCAATTTCATAGATTTATATTATATTAACAATTTAGATAATTAAGAATAATTAAGAAATCAGACTTCTATATTTTCTGGACTCTATGTCTCATTAAGAGTTTAAATAATTAAGAAATCCCTTTGAATAATTAAGAGTTTTATATTTCTGGACTTTATATCTCATTAAGTATTTAGATAAGTAACAATCCCTTTCAAGAGTTAAGAGTTTTATTCTAATTGTAATTTCTTGTTATTTTTAATTAACTTAAATATACCTGAATTTTATCATTTATTCTGACTATTTTTCATTGTTTATAATTAAAAAAAATCAAAATTACTTTACGAATTTATCAATCAATTTTTTGGTGAGTTTTATTCTGGTTGTAATTTTTCATTATTTATAATTAAAAATTAATTATTTAAATAGCTTAACTATCTGCACTTTATAATTTATTCTGATTCTATTTCTCACTATTTATAATTTAAAGACAATTATCAAAATAACTTCCCAGATTTATCAATAAATTTTTCGATTATCTTGTGCACTAGATGTCCACTACATACAGGCAATTTTGTGGATTTATATCTTATTAACAGTTTAGATAATTAAGAAATCAGAACAGTATATTTTCTGGACTCTATATCTTATTAAGAATTTAGATAATTAAGAATCCCTTTGAATAATTAAGTGTTTTATATTTCTGGACTTTATATCTCATTAAGAGTTTAGATAAGTAACAATCTCTTTCAAGAATTAAGAGTTTTACTCTAATTGTAATTCCTTATTATTTTTAATTAACATAAATATGCCTGCATTTTATCATTTATTCTAACTTTTTTTTTTGTTTATAAATAAATCTACATATTATAATATAGAAAATAAGTATATAAATAAATGTAACTCGAGATTTGCATTGATTTCGTTTCTTCTTCTTCTTCCCACTCTAACTAAGCATTAACATAATAAAATTTCGACCAAAAAAAAAAAAGAGCTACTGATTAATTCAAATCCAAAAAATAAGCTGATTTATATGATTAAAACTCCCCTAATTTTTGAACTTTCTTTACTTAACACATTGAGATTCTTCATCTTATCTCTTCAATGTAGTATATATAGGCCACTATGGTGTTGTTTTTTTTGCACAACCGAATTGCAATAAAACTTTTATTTGCCCTTTACTACTCTGCCAGGATTTCTTCGTCGATTCTTGGTTACCTTTTCAAACTATTATTATGTCTCTTAAACTAGGGCACCTCAAAGAAGTGGATGACGAGCTCAGTAACGAAGCTACGTTTGTTGTTCGAGTTCTTCGTGTTTGGAGGGTATAAGGTAAATGGAACCCAGATGAAGCGATCTCTCTTGTTGTTTTGTTGGACAATCAACTTTCTTTTCTTACTATTTATTTCTTTTACCGATTGATATATATTTTATAGCATATTATGTTATCTTATTGATTCAAGAAATTAACTTTGTTGATAATAGGGAACACGTATTCAAGCTACCTTTGGCAAAGAGTTGATTCCAGCTTTTGAAGACAGAATTGTTGAAAATTAGATTTATACCATTGCCAATATGGACAATAAATTGAATAATTTGGATTATTGGACTACCACTCACACCTACAAGTTGTCATTTAAACCAAAGCCTCAAGTATTGGAAAGGGATGTCTCATTGTCATCACAATTTCACAAAAATGCTTTCATTTTTAAAAGTTTTTGTGAGATTCGAGATTCTCCAGCTATTGATGGGGGGATTTATTTGATATGTGTATTTTTCTTAGTTGATTTGTATAGGTTTACACTATTATATACCCTTAATTATGTTTACTTTTTATGTGCATCCAGATGTTATTGGTCACATTCATCCTGATGAAAGGCCGGTTTTAAATACTTCAACTGAGAAGACAACTAGATCAGTTGATTTTTTCTTGGAAGATATTGAGTATAAGCATCCTTATTTTATAATTCTTTTATTATAGTTGCTGTACTTTGGATATGATTTTATTTCAGTTATTATAATAGGTATATACTTCTTGGAAGATATTGAGTATGAGCATCCCTATTTTATAATTCTTTTATTATAGTTATCATGCTTTGGATATGATTTTATTTCAGTTATTATAACACTTATGTATATCTTCGAATATATTGAGTATGAGCATCCTTATTTTCTAATTGTTTTATTATAGTTGCCGTGCTTTGGATATGATTTGATTTCAGGTATTATAACAATTATATAACCGATCATGGAAGATGCTTAACTAATATGATTTAATTGGTTGAAATGTATATTTTTTAGGAAGAATGTCCTTGGATGTAGCCTTCAGAATGAATATGCAGATCATCTTTGTGGCTACGAAGAGGGGTCCCGTTGTTCTTATATATAATTCAGTTTTACAGGTCCAAATATAGTAGGGGTAATTTTCTGATCAATTATGTTTATTTTCGCATCAGTGTACTATTTGGAACACTTATAATGTATTCATCCATGTATTATACTGTGTAGATCTTCAGGTCAAGATTTGTAGCTCCTACAATGTTACAAAATTGGTCATAAATGAGCATATTCCTAAGATTGAGGAATATCGCAACAAGTTGACGTTTACATTGATATTCTTTTATGTATCTGTTTATTTTCTACATATAACGCCTATATGTGTCTTATTTATTAACTCTCTTTACCGCAGGCTTTTGAATGTTATATCTTTTTCTATTCCATTTACCTATTATTTTTTTCCCTTTTTAACCCAACTATTTTCTTGCATATTATTATGTCTCTATTTTATTTACCTATTTTTTAATTTATTTTTCTTTACTTTCTTGCAGGTGTTTACTAACTTTTGATAATTAATGATGATTGTAGTTCTTAATTATCTTAGTTATTCTTTAATATTGTTTCTTCTTATGAATATTGTATACTAACTTTTATATTAACTTGATTCCGTCTCCCTATAGTGTCTAATGTTATTATGTATTTTTTACATTTTCAAATTGATTTTTGTCTAAATAATTTCTAATAGTATTTTCTTAATGTTTTAATTTCTACATTTTGTCATTATCCCGTGTAACGCAAAGGTGAAAAATCTAGTAATAATAATATGAGATATATCTGATCAAAATGTAATATGTAGATATAGTCCTAAAATAAAAAAATTAAATTAAATGATTAAAAGGAAAAATATAACAATAGGCAAAAGTAAAATAATAATAATAATAGATTATGTCAAAAAATTGGTTTACCAAAGAAACCAGACGATATGCAAGAAAATTATTTCTAATTGTGCCCGACAATTAATTGAGCCCACCAAAGTGTGCTTATATATATATATATATATTAGTGGGATGTAAATTATATTATAGGCAACCATAATATATTATTACTGACAACCACAAATATTGTTGGTCATTCAAGTGTTTTGGTTGAAAAAAAACCGTTACAACGACTAATATTTTGGTTGTAAAATGTTTTTATTAAATTATTGGTCACCGTGTAATAATATTTTTTTAATCAAATTGATTTACATCCGTCGTAGTAGGGATTAATTCGATTGTTATGATGTTATAATAGTAACCATATTTAAGTCTTGTTTGTTATCAACTACAAAATACCAACTAAAATATCATTGTAAAAATGATACCAAGACGATATTAGATAAAACAATGAGAAATATAACTGACATGAATAAAACTCACTATAGGCCTAGATGTGGTTTGGTTTAGTCGTGGTTTTAAAAAATCCAAACCAAATCGAAAACTGATTTTTTTTTTAGAAATATCAAAACCAAATTGGTTTGGTTTGGTTTGATTTAATTTAGTTATGGTTATATAAAAATAATAAAAAATGGTTAAATTAGGTCACTGACTAAAAGGTAAAAAGAGAAAAATATATACTTTGTAAGGGCAACAACTATACTCTAATGTTTGAGTTACATGATTTTAATAGAGATCGAGATTATTTGATAACTTTATTATTTTAACTTTGAGAATTTAAATTAAGAATTAAGTTAATAAATCTGAAATCGAATACTTTCACTTGGTTATGGTTTAATTATTGATTTTAGAACGAAAACCATAACCAAATAGTTATTGATTTTAATAACCATAACAATTTGAAAACTTAGAAAAACTAAACCAAATGGGACAAAACCATTCGGTTTTGGTTTGCGTTGGTTGGTTATGATTATTTTGCCCAACTCTAAAACTCAATTTCATTTTCCTGAAAGGTATGCTTACACAAATGTCCCAAAATTAAGGTTAGTTTAGAAAAATACCTACAAAAATTTTGTTCGGAACTAAATAAGGTGAAAGGTGCAAAACTCGGTGAATATTTCACGGGACTTCGGTGCACTAATTCATTCGGATCAAAAGCTGCCTTGATGTCTTTTTTATTTTCTTTTAACAATAACAATTTAATAAATTATTAAGATTTTCTTTTTTTTTCATGATTTTTTTATTGAAACATAAATTTTTTAGTTTTCCTTTTTTGAAAGTTCAATTTTTTAGTCAAAATGGTTTTGTTTGTGTTACAATTTAATTCAATGTGACATTTCACATGTGACTTCTGATTTAATCTATTACTAGATTTCCACCTGTATGTTGCACGAGCAGAGTTCTAAAGGAACTAGACTTTTTCACCCGTGTATTGCACAGGTAGAGTTATCGTGTACATTCATATCAAAATTGACGTATGAGTGTGGACATTATTTTATAAATAGAGTACAATATACCAATTGTATTGTATAAAATTACGAATTGATATGCGAATTACAATTTACCATGGAATATTTGAAGTAAAATATCTGAGTTCATAATTCTGGTCTCCTCCAAACTCGTCGTGCAAATTCACGCGTCCAACATATATAAAGTTGTAATAATTAGCAGTCAAATAATTAGATATGACAATTTGACCAATAAATCTATAAACACATGGAGACATGCTTCTAATATGATTGACTCGTCACGCCTAATCAGGACAAAAGAAGGGATATAAGACAACATTATCTAACCCACCATGAGTTCAGAGCGGGTGTGAGTCAGGTTGGACCCGCACCATAGACATGTGACCCAGTGGACATTTTTTTATATTTAATAAATTTATTTTGAGAAATGTGTAGAAATTATTAGATATGAAAATTTGACTAATCAACAACTAAATCCGTGGTGGTTTATTTTAATTTTTTTATTATATTATTTTTTGAAAGGATTTTTCTGTCGAATTGAAAGAATTATGTTATTATGTTAGTTAATGTTGAGAACTTTAAAATTCTAAATAAATATTTAGTTTTATTATACGTTCATCAATTAATAATGCGTTGTACATAACATTAATTGAAATGGGAAAAAAATTCATGAGTCTTTTTGTGGGTCATGGGGGCGTCCCAACCCGTCCTATGACCCAACTTGCCTTGACCCGCCATATGAATTTGTAGGATCCGGGGGGGTCTGGGTGACTTCAAGACTCATGAAGCAGGTCCAGAGTATGGCTAACCCGCGCTATTGCCATCTCTATAAATAATCATATCACAATCAACTATTGCAACTATAAGTTTAGCCTCTTACTCGTGCGTTGTACGAGAAGACTAATTTTAAAAAAAAAGTTCAATAATAATAAATAATAAAATATTAGACAAAATACATATTATCATATTTGCATAGCAAAAATGATAAATATACAGTTTTAATTTAGTATTTGACGCATTAAATTAATGTTATTAATATTAATAGTTATCTGTTTATGTACTCAATTAATGTATTACTATATTTCACTTTTAAATCATATAACGTATTTAATATTATTCGTTAATAGTCTAATAACATGTGTCGGGCGTGTACATGCACGTATTCACTCGATACCCTTTCAGATAAAAATTTCCATGCTCATGAAAAAGTACTCTCTCGAAGTATCTTTTGTATGAGTAAAATTTAAAACTGATAGTTATAATTAAATTGTTAAATAGGGATATATTTGTAAAAAAAATACAAGTTAGACTTTTTAAAATAAAGAGGACAATATGTATGGGACATCCTAAAAAAAAAAGATCAGATAACCGCAATGGAGGGATTAATTTTTGTTTTTTGTCTCTTTGTTCATTTTCTTCTTTCTTGTCTCTTTGCTCACAAAATTTTCACTAAAATTCATTATTATCTTCGTCAAATAAAAATATCGACCAATTAGTGTTCAACCCTACGTTACATGAGGAGATAAATTCCCAATGTTTCATATAAAAAAATTCATTACATAAATTGCAAAAAATAATAACAATTTAATAAATTATTAAGATTTTCTTTTCTTTCACGATTTGTTTTTTGAAACATAATTTTTTTAGTTTTCCTTTTTTGAAAGTTCAATTTTTTTAGTCAAAATAGTTTTGTTTGTGTTACAATTTAATTCAATGTGACATTTTACATGTGACCTCTGATTTAATCTATTAGTAGATTTCCACCCGTGTGTTGCACGGGTAGAGTTTTAAAGAAATTTCATATATAAAATATAACAAAATTGTGTTTATCAGGTTTAATGTCATAAAGAAACTAAAAAACACAATCTACATGGAATTAATGTTTATCATACTTTTATGAGTAGCATGCAATCAATTCTTTATTTTGATGACATAATTTTACATTCTTGTTATTAATTCATCGTTATCTCGTTGAACAAATAATTTTTTTATTATTTCTTATTTTTTTATTTTTTTAAAGACAATAAAACTCGATAGCATAATTCTATATTAATTTCATACCCGTGCATTTACGGACATACTATGCTTCACACCCGTGCGTTCCACAGACATATTATAGTGACAAAGTAAAATAAAATGGAGTAGGAGAATATAAAATTATGAAATTATACAATCATAAAATTGAAATTTATTAGGCAATATATGAGATATATCTAACCAAAATGTAATATATAGATAGAGTTTCAAAATAAAATATTAAATTAAATGATTAAAAGGAAAATTATAATAATAAGGAGAAATATAATAATAATATTAATATCTAGATTGATATATTATCTATTTTCATTTAATTAAAATCTATTAGGCAAATATGAGATATATCTAACTAAAATGTAATACATAGATAGAGTCTCAAAATAAAAATATTAAATTAAATGATTAAAGGAAAAGTATAATAATAAGGAAAAGTAATATTGAAATCAAGATTGATAAATTATGTATTTTCATGTAATTCAAACTTATTAGACAAATGTGAGATATATCTAACTAAAATATAATACGTAGATAGAGTTTCAAATAAAAATATTAAATTAAATGATTAAAAGGAAAAATATAACAATAAGGAAAAGTATAATAATTAAACCAATAAATTTTTTATTAATTCTTATTTTTTATTTCCTTCAAAGGCAAGAAAACTCGATAGCATAATCTATATTAGTTTCACACCCGTGTATTTACATACTACTATGCTTTACACCCATACGTTTCATCGACATATTATGCCGAGAAAGTAAAATACAATATAGTAGGGGAACACAAAATCATGAAATTATACAATCGGACAGAGTAAAATGGAAATCTATTAGGCAAATATGAGATATAGCTAACCAAAATATAATACGTAGATAGAGTTTCAAAATAAAAATATTAAATTAAATAATTAAAAGGAAAAATATAACAATAAGGAAAAGAATAATAATAGAATAATGATGTCAGCAATTTGGTTTTTTAAAGAAGCCAAACAATACGCGGGAAAATTATTTCTAATTGTGCCCGACAATCAAATTGAGCCAGACAAACTCTGCTTTTATATATATAATAATATATATATATATATATATAGATTGTATATGTGACTTTTTAATTTAATATAACTTTTTAATGAAATGTGACTATGTATATTTTTAATTTAATGTGACTATGTAATTTTTTTTATTTAATCGATTATTTTATATGTGAAGTTTTAATTTCTATGTTTGTTTTTTTTAATTCAATGTAACTTTTAAATTTTTATCTGTAAATTTTTAATGAAATGTGGCTATACTTTTAAATTTTTATCTGTAAATTTTTAATGAAACGTGACTATGTAATTTATTTATTTAACCGATTATTGTGCATATAATTTTTTAATTTATATATGTGACTTTTTAAATTTTATATATAACTTTTTAGCTTAATGTGAGTATGTGACTATGTAATTAAAGCCACATATAGAAAGTCACATTATAATTAAAAATTCCTAATTATAAAATCACATTTAAAAAGTCTCCTTTCCTTTCCTTCTCTAACTTCCTCCTTGTGCAATATAGGTTTTTATTTTTATTTTTATTTTTATTTTTTTTAAGGATTTTGTGCTATATAGGCTATGATATAATCCTTGGCAACAATGGATTTTCCTCTTCATAAAATTGGCTTCCTTTTCTTAGGGATTTGTTTCTCCTCTATCCTATCTTTATACATGGCGGGGATTTACCCTGAACGAGATTCAAGGTGTTGTTCGGTTCTGAGCCTTCAATCATTCCTTCATTATCTTTATCCATTTGTACTCCATTGACTATAGCAGAAGTTTGTGAAACATGCTTCAGTATGTGATCCCATTTTCTGAGATTTTCCACATGAGATGGTTCCTCCCCCCGGCTCGGGGCCTCTGTCCTGCATCCCTTGACTCCCATTCATAGCATTTTTGTCAATTAAATCACAATCAATTTTGTTCTCTTTACCACTTATCTCTATTCCCTCTGAATCTGGGGATTGTGAGTTGTTAACCTTTTTACAGGATTGAAGTTGGTGAGCTTGTTTAACACGTCCTCTACTTCACAAAGGAGCTTTCAAGTCGGTCGAAATCAATGGTTTTAAATCCTCCACAAGATTGAAGGTACCTCCTCGGTGGAATCTGTAAAAGTATGATCAATATAACCACACAAACTACAAAAGTTGGGTAGCTTGTCATACCTCAAATCCAATTACATAAGAGTTTCTGTATGCCCGATTTTGAGTTTGATGGAACGACGTAGGAGACGTAAGATATTCAGCTCCACTCAGATACTCAGAAATCAATCCCAACATGAACCCTCATTATCACAATCAACATCTACAAATTTGCCCGTGATTGCCTATGATCTCTATTGGATCTCGTCACCCTGTATAAAGAATTAGTTTTCTTACACGAGAAACCAAAAATAATTCATAATTACGTATTACATGAAATAAAACAATTTAAATGGAAAAGCAATAACACATTGGTGTATGAAAATCATAGCCTGAAGCGTAGTAGTAGATTCCCAAGCAATTCCAAAGGATAGGAGCTTTGTAGATGTTCTCCACACCCTCTACTATTCTCAAATGTTCTTATAGTAGAACTAACTTTTATTTTCACTCTATTTTGTGTGTGAGCACAACATTAGTTAAAGCAAAAAAAAACTTTTTTTTTTCCTCATTCCAACTCATGGAATTATTTACAAGGGTTAAAATGAGAGAAAAGAAGGAAACTTCTTGATTCTCTTATTTCACCCTTAATCGTCAACACAACATCTTGGTAATTAAGGATGTTTTCCTTTTTATTCCTCCAAGATTCTTGGATAAAATGAATATCCACCTTCCTATTTCATCAAATAGGAATGTATAAATACTAGAATTATGTCTATATTCATTATGAGTGAAAATATTATAGATTACAACTCCTGTAATTTAATCTCCGTTCTTATTTGAAGTCATTGAAAGGACCTAATCAGACTTGACTTAAGCTCCAATAAATTATTTTTTGATTTAATCAACTCTTGATAAATCAAATTTAATTTATTAATTCCGTTCTACTCCACTTAAAGAACAGAATTGCACTCTTAGGTTAACTGAAATTAATGTAGCAACTATCTCAATAATCATAATCCTCTAATAAATTAATCTTACACATGACGCCGCCGATCACTGTAAATATTCGAGACTATGCTAAAATAAGCAAGATATCCCTTTTCAAATATACTTAATATCTCAAATCTAATTTTCAATTAAATAGTCCATTGTGATCACATCACAATCATAATTCAACCCTACCCGTTGAATTACTGAGCTCAGCTTTACTATTTACAAGAAAATCATGAGAGTTCATGATCATGCCTAAATGGCTGACGAATTCTATATTGCAAATATATATTCCCCATTATGTTCCTTTTTAATTCCCAAAATACCGAGATATTGATCAAATATTTTTGATCTCACTCATTGGTATTTAAAAGAATTTCAAGTTAATAATTAAAGTTCATAATCTAGTCAGGATTAAGGTCTCATGTATACTTTGTTAAATAGAATTCAATTTGTCATGGTCATCCTCACAAATTAGTTCTATATGATCCAGTCCGATATATTTAATATATTTTTTATCTTTATTGCGAAAGTCAAAGATAGACTTTAGTAAAAATTAAGACAACCTAATCAGAATAAATTGCCTATTAATTTATTCACTAGTTGTGGACATACAATTTTAATTGTATTTAAATTGAATCTTTATGCACTTAACAAGTTACATACTCAATTTAAATATCTATGCAATTGTCAAACAATAAATTAATATATGATAAATGAATTAAACATTTAGTTATTTCAAATGTCGTCAAATTGCATATTAATATACTCTTGGATATAAACTAACAATATCCCACTTGCCCTTTCAATATGTTCAAAGCTTTTCACAAGTAAGCTTTTGGTGAAGGATGTGCAAGATTTTCAACTAAAACAATCTTGCACACTGTCACATCTCCCATTTGGACTATCTCCTTGATTAAGTGATACTTTCGCCCAATATTTTTCTATATTGATGGCTCCTTGGTTCTTTTGCATTTGCTATCACACCACAATTATCACAATATAGAGTCATTAGTAATGAAGCTGTCAAAACCACTTCAAGTTCTGTGAAGAACTTCTTTAGCTATACCGCCCCTTTTGCAGCCTTGCAAGCTGCTACATATCCTAATTCTATGGTGGAATTAGTAATACAAGCCTGTTTCATGCTCTTCCAAATAATAGCACCATTGCCCAAGGTAAACACTAAACCTGACATGGACTTACGAGAGTACCTTTCAGCCTAAAAATCAAAATCAGTATATCCTAAAAGGACTAGGTTTTTAGCTAGGTAAACTAGCATACAGTCTCTGGTTCTTTACAAGTACTTGAGTATTTGCTTAACAGCAGTCCAGTGCTCTGGTCCAGGATTTGACTGATATCTACTGACTATCTCTACAGCATAGCAAATATCTGGTCGAGCGCAAATGATAGCATACATGAGGCTCTCTACTACCCAAGCATAAGGAACCTTCTTCATGTATTCCACTTCTTTGTGAGTCTTAGGACAATTCTCCTGTGATAACTGAATCCCATGTGTAAAATGCATGTCACTCTTTTTAAAATTCTATATTGCAAACCTGACCAGCATTTTGTCAATGTATGTGGCTTGTGAAAGAGCTATCCATTTGTTCTTCCTATCACTCAAGATTTGGATTCCAAGAATATAACTAGCTTATCCGAAGTCTTTCATATCAAGCTATTGTGCTAACCAACTTTTAACTACAGTTAATCCTCATACATCATTTCCAATGAGTAGGATATTATCAATATACAATATGAGAAAAATGACCCTACCGCCTATAATACATTTATAGACAAAAAGTTCTTCAAGATTTTGATCAAAACCATAAGCTTTTATAGTTTTGTTAAATATTATGTTCTAAGATCGAGATACTTGTTTAAACCCATAAATGGGTCTCTTCAATTTGCATAATTTTTGCTTTTGACCTGATGAATAATACTGTCTAGTTGCACCATGAAATGGTCTCGTTCAAGACTTCCATTTAGGAAAGCAGTCTTGATATCCATTTACCAAATCTCATAATCCTAATGAGCTGCAGTAGATAAGAGAATTCTTATAGACTAAAGCATAGCTACAGGCAAAAAGGTTTCCTTGTAATCGATTCCTTCTCCCTGGGTAAAACACTTAGCAACCAATCTATATTTAAAGGTTTCCACCTTTCCATTTATTCCTCTCTTTCTTTTGTAAACCCATTTGCAACCTATAGATTTAACCCCATTAGGTGCATCTAAAAGCTCCCAAATAGTGTTTATGTACATGGATTGCATTTATGCATCCATAGCACATCTCCAAGAGTCTACATCTATATCTTCCATAGCTTCTAGATCGGAAGAGGGATCATCTTCCTATTTAGTGGAGACTGCTTCAAAAGACTCTTCATATAGCAAGTATCTAAATGGTAATCTTCTGATTTTTCCACTACGTCTAAGTTGTGGAGCTTCTTGGGCAACATGATCAATTGGGTTTTGCACTTTTGCTCTTCTACTATTTCTCTTATCTCCTGTTCTTGTATTTCAGTTTCCATACCTGCGGTAAATGTGGTGACTGAATAATAGGAGCTTGTTCCTCTTGAACTTCTGGTATAGCTACTGGTGCAGCTAAATAAATGGGTGTAACTGACAAAACTTGAGTTTTTCTCCTACTAGGAACATGCACCATTGGTGCTAGAGGAACGAGATCTAGAGTTTCAGGTTCTATGCGGATCTCTAGAATAGATAAATTGGAACTATTTCCTTTAATATCTTCTAGTAGTACCTTACTCTTAGATTCACACTCTTCTATATATTTATCCTCCAGGAAGGTTGCATTTGTACTAACAAATACCTTCTTATCTTGAGGACTATAGAAGGAGTATCTTCTTGTTCCTTTTGGATACCCCACAAACAAACATATCTCTATCTAGTTTCCATCTTATCCATCTTTCCTTTCACTTCATACGCCAGACATCTGCAAATCTGAATGTGATGTAGATTAGGCTTTTGCCTGTTCTACATCTCTGAAGGTGTTTTAGGAGTAGATTTAGAAGGTACTAGGTTTAACAAGTATGCTACAGTTTGTAGAGCATATCCCCAAAAGGAAGTGGGTAATGTAGGGAAGCTAAGCATTGACCGAACATGTCTAATAGGGTTCTATTTCTCCTTTCAACGACGTCAACATGTCTAACAGGGTTCTATTTCTCTTTTCAACGATGTGATTTTGTTGAGATGTACCTAGTGTACTTAATTGGGATAAGATCCCATATTTTGACAAGTCCTAAATTCATAAGATAGATACTCTCCAAATCGATTTGATCGAAGTACTTTGATACATTTACCTAATTATTTTTCCACTTCAGTCTTAAAAATTTTGAACATTTCAAAAGCTTCTGACTTTCGGGTTATTAGGTATATGTGTCCGTATCTAGAGTAATCATCTATAAATATGCTGAAATACTCATAACAAGCTGTAGCTTGTATGTTAATAGGACCATATACGTCATAATGTACCAATTTCAAGACATCATTTGCTCTATCCCTCTTAGAAGAAAAGGACTGTTTGGTCATCTTACCTTCTAAACATGACTTGCAAATTGGTAAAGGTTCCACCTCTAAATTATTTAGAGGACCACCATTCACCAACCTTTGAATTCTGTTTAGAATAATATAACCCAGTCTAAGTTACCACAAATATGTCTCATTAGTTGGAGATAATTTTCACCTTTTATTAGCAATGATGTTATTTATAAAGCCATTAGCACAATTCAAAACATATAAACCATTCATTAATTGCCCTTTGCAAATAAAAACTTTATTCAAGTCAATTTCAACAGCAAAGTGGGAAAGCCAAACTGCTTGCTCAAATAATCTAGAATGTCTCAGTTTTTCAAAATAACATATTTATTGCGCTGAAAATAAAGATGGACGACTCCAACAGCTCTAGCAGACACCTACTCATGTGCCAACTGGAAAAGTGAACTCTCCTTCACTTAGTTCCTTGGTCGCCTGTAAGCCGTGCAAAGTATTGTAAATATGATTGGTGGCTCCAGAATCTGTAACCCTAGTATCAGTAGAATCAACCACTAAGCATGTTTCAATAAAAGACAACTCACCAATATCCCGCTTCTTGGAAGCTAGGTACTTTGGGTAGTTTCTCTTCCAATGTCCTTTCTAGTCACAATGCAAACATTTCTCTTTGGCTTCCCATTCAGTTTTACTTTCTTGACTGTTGGTTGTGTACCTTTCTTTCCTGACTTCTTCCTCTTATTGCCTCCTTTACCTTTCGGCTTGGAAGATGATGGGTTAGAAGTGACAGCTAAAGCATCACCAATCTTAGTCTTAAGAACACTTTCTGCATTTTGAAACTCTTTCATTAATTCGGTCAAGGACATGTTCCTTTTGGTTATATTGAAATTCACTTTGAACTGTGAAAACATCTTTGGGACAGTTTCCAAAGCCATGTCAACTTGAGTCTCCATATTAATTTCAGCCTCTAGCACCTCTGCCACGTTGAAATGAGCGAGCAGTGCAAGCATGTGATCTCTCACAGGCATACCAGGTTTCATCTGCATGTTCACTATAGACTCAATTGTTGCCTGTCTAGCATGAAGACCTTGATGCTGGAACATATCTTGAAGGCATTCCATGATTTCAGCCGCAGTGCCTATGTTCTGATGTTTTTACTACAAAACATTTGACATTGAATCCAAAATATAGCAACAGGCCGCTTCATAAGATTGACACCACTTATCAAAAGTCTCTTTTTGCTTTGGCAGTAGTGAGTTCATTAGGACATTTTTCAGTTAGCACAAATTTATACTTTTCGGCAGTGAGCACAATCATAATATTGCATTTCCAATCAATGTAATTTTCCAAATCAGTTGGTTTTTTGTTAAAGATAGTTGACAGTGCGTTTACCGATCTTTTTTTTTGAGATAGAACATGCATATTAATTTCAAAAAAAAGATAAATAACTTTCATATATGATGCATGAAGGAATGCATAAGTTGACCCAAAAACTACTTTAATGTGGCAACGAAGTAAAGTTCTAATAATCTTAAGGACATCCCTCTTTAGGAGGAGATACTGTGATTTATAGCTAGGTTGAGACCCCCTACTAAATTAATACAACTAGCATCACATGCAATCTTAATTTAGTACCACTAAATTTGGCCATTAATTACGTTGTCAAGATATTCTTCAGGAATCCCCAACTATGTAATTAATTTAAGTATATGACCCCTATATAAATGATTTTCTAAGTTCCAAATTACCCATATCATCTTTATGGTAATTATGATCAATTTTTCACTTAAAATTTCACCACTCTAAAAGTGCCTAATCTAGTACTGAAAACATTATAGCCCTCATTTAGGGAGATTAGTTATAAAACCAATACGAGACATAAAATTTCTTACTAAGTGGCTAATAGGGGAAGCCACGGGTTCATTACGATAATGCACCCTCACCCACTTAATTTTTATTCCGTTTAGGTTTTTCTAATCAACAATTCTCAATTTCTAATTATAGATATTTCATTATTTTCTAATGCTTAAAAAATATGTCTAGAAATATATAACACGATGCATGATGACATATATCGGATTGGTGCTTTATGTGATGACATGTTTAATAAATGACATACATCAAATATGACAATCATATATGAATAAAAATAAACCAAATGAATAATCTATGACCATAAACTTAAGAGAATAAAATTACAACAAAAGTATGAGTTAAGCCACAATCTAGCCCAATTCATCAAACCCATGTTGTAACTCTTCCAAATGGCCCAGTGTAGTTGGATCTCATTCTACCTAAACAACCCAGCCCAAATAGCATGTGTCAACTTTTTCGTTCATGCAGCCATGGAGTTCGCCAGAAATATAGCTAGCAACAAAGCCAAATTAAGACCAGTACTGTCTATGGACCGTACTGGACTCTCTCACGATCCAATAAAAATTGGGCTTGACCGCACTCAATTTCCAGCCCAAGTTACAACCCAACTATAAAATATTTTTAGTTTCCAATTACTTGACTTGATATACTCCGGTCTATCAAGTTTTCTAGGTCCAACTGGAGTTAGATTTTTCTTTCCTAACTATTTTATAGAGGGAGACTTTAGACTCCTCAAGTTATAGAACCGAAGTGGGATCTTTCGATATGCATTCCCTCACGTTTGAAGAAGTATGTGAAGGGCTCTTGTTCTTTGCCCTAAATTCGAGACCTAAATCGAGAGGGATGCTGAAGCATTATCCAGCCATTGCCATCTCATCTCCAGCCAATTATCTAGGGATCTAACCGTTGCCAAGAAGTACTACCGCCAAAGCTCACTTCTCTTCACTAGGTTATGCAAAGACTTTTCTTCCCACAAGAATTGTTCATTCATATCGCCGCCAATCTCATCAGGTGATTTTTTATTTGTGTCACTTCCCTGAATTTTCTCTTCGTTCATTGTGTTCTCTTTTGAAACTGGTGCATTGTGTTTATTAAATTCAGTTGAATTAAATGGGATTGGGATATTTGAATATCAATTTCAGAAAATTTGTTGTTGTCAGTCGATTGAAATGTGTTAATTTCGGACTGAACCGTAACAAATTACAAATTTTATGCCTGTTATAGAAAACTTAATTCTAGATTCAGATTTAGAGCTTCTTCATGTAGAGGTGAATTTTAAAATTAACCTTTTGCGCAGATTCTTGGAAGCACTCGCATTCTTAAATATGATAATCAAGCATTCAAGCGTGTATGGTATAGAGGATTATTTGACAATTGAGAAGAAGAATATAAGAAAGCATTATAGCATCTTTGATCTCTTTTATTTGATTAAATATGATCATGGTGGCTTCATGTTGTTATGAATTAGGTCATTCTGATATAGATAAGTATGCCATTTGACAAAAACTTATGTAGTCTACTAGTCTATATTAATAAGGTATCAAGAGAGAGGATGAATCACTTGGGTATCGAATGTTGATTTACTATATATCTATCTAAAAAAGTTATTTCTTTCTTGTGCTCTAACAACATGGGTTAAGAAATCCCCAAGGAAATTTGAGGTCATCAAAGTACTCTGTTAACACTAATTCATGAAACTGGATTCTCACCTGTGTGTTGCACGTGAAGATCACCAAACAATTAGGTAACATCAAATATTTTATAAAATATATTATAAAATGTCAATAAATTTAAGATACGTGATAAGGAATAATTTGAAATGTGAGCCAAATAAGGTGTTTTTGTTATTTCCGATGATTCATTGCGTATAATTGAATTTAGTTCCAAGATGAAAATACATCTCTATGCGTAATTCTGGTGGTAGTCAACCGTACTCAAGAATGTAAAAACACTCTTTTAAATTTGGAATTTGATAATATTATATTTATCCAGTATTGTTGTTATGATTATATCTTGGTAAATTGAGATAAGTGTGGAATGGTCATCAGAAGTTTTTGCCACTTGAAACTCATATCGTGGCATTTGTTTATGCCATGGGATTTAATGTTGGTAAAATTTTAGAACTAATAGCCACACAAAAAGTAAGAAAAATGCAATTTGATCTCTTAAAGACTTTGTCATTGATTGAAACCCCATCTGTCCACCTTCAACCAATTTTTTCTCCTGGACACATACAATCAATTGCAATAAATTCATAAAACTCATACACAAATATAGAACCAACGTCTACAAATTCATAACCTGATACACCTTTATAAAACTTGCATTTCACATTTGTGATTGCACTATGTTTTCACCTTTATCTAACAATATTGGAATTCACATAAATGAAGAGAGTTTCTATCGCTATTTGATTCAAATGCTCATATAGCTGGAAGACTTGTGGCCATCGGTAAGTAAACTATCCAAGTACAATCAATTTTTTTTTTAAATCCCAGAGCAGTTGGCATTGCTTGCAATAAAAAATTGAAGTATAGAATTTTAAGTCTACTAACACTAGATTCGATTGAGAGGAAAATAACATATTGAGTCGAGAAAGAATAATCCAAGTTGAATTGATAGGAAGAAGGTGCCATTTGTGTTGTACTCTCACCGAGAACGTCAACTTTGCTCGCTGGTCATCAACTTCTATAATAAGGTTCCAAAGATGCCATTGTAATATCTCGCAAAGAAACAGATAAATAAAGTCAGGTATCAGCTAAAATGGAAGGTCGATAGATCGATGATAAAAGTGACTACATTTGGCCCATTTATATACTCAATAAAAAACCCTAAGAAAGAACAATCCCACCTAAATTCATCAAATCAAAATGTGCAAATCTTATAAAAAATCCTAATTGAGACTCACCTGAATTCGAAAAGGAACTCAATCTTATCAACCAATTGAACTGAGCGTCAATCACTAATCAAAGTCAGAGAAGATAAAGGATCCCCTTCTCATCGAAAAAATCGATAAATCCTTGTTTTAAAAAAACCCAAATAGTGCAAAAAGAGATAAACATCAGGCGTGAAGATAACAAACAATTTGAAAGGAAAGAATGCCAGATTAGGGGTCTTTGATGATAGGGGGAGAGGGGAAGAGAGAGAGAAAGAGAGAAGCTTCATCAGACGTGAAGATAACTGCAAATAATCGGAAAGGAAAGTAGGGCGGACTGGGGGGTCTTGATAAGAGAGAGAGAAAGAGGCTGAGAAAAGAAGTTAGATAAGGACAAAAAAAAAAGAAAAAAGCAAAAACTAAAGGGCCGGAACGTGGAAGAAATACCACATCTATTACAACCAAACTAATTCAAATGACCAAAATATCCCCATTTAAAGTAATTTGGGCGGGAAAATTGCGGCCAAACTATACCGCAGCACCTCTGATTTAATATATATGTATATAGATTTTGTAGCTATGATGTGCTTAGGAGTTTATTATTAGGATATCAAAATTGTAGAGTTTTTGCTTAATGTTCAGTCTTTATGTATTTATTAGCTTAATTTTTATTAGAACTCGTTGTTGCTTAAAAATTAAGACTGATATATCTATTTGAGCTAAACATTATAGCGTTTGATAGCGAGTATTCTTCAATTAGCAATTGACAAATGCACCGGGCATTCCTCCTGTACTGTCCCTCAAAAAAAAAAAAAGGGAAAAAATTGACCGTACTGAAGAAAATTCCAGGCTACGTCACTTAATACAGTAGCCATCACCATCAATTACAGTTTTAACCACCGCCGCCATACCGTCAGCGCCTGGAAGACGTCGTAGCATTGCAACTCACCTAAAGAGATGACGCAGTAGCGACGAAATGCCACACCCGGCGTTGCGACTATGCGGCAGTAATCATTGCACCTGGTGCAGCGGGTTGCAACTGTTGCACCCCGTCTGTCGCCGCAGCGATGGGCTGCCGGTATAGCTTGCCGCCGCTGCCTACAAGTGCGCGCCGCGGTGGCCCTTCTAGCCAGGCGGCAGATCTGTAATTCCGGCGGCGTGATGTATTCCCTTGAATAAAATTTGCACATGAAGCCCTCCTTCTTATGGCAAAGATACAATTTGGTCCCCAAATTTCTTACAATAGAATCCTATTTCTCGTTTGGGCTCACAAATTTCTAGTACAATAAACTAAAGTCAAGAAGAAAGTTATGGAGTCATAATCCATCCCTCTTGTTACAAAATTTAGAAAGAACAAATCATCTAAAAAAAAAAGCTAAACCCATAGATTATTCATATAAAACATTTAACCTAATGACAATCACATAGAAACCTAGCACCACTCCAACTAATCATGCAATAATATATTGTTTTAATTTCAAATATAGAATAATGAATTGATAAGCGGGCTCTAATACCAATTGTTGGATTCGGTCACCATGTATCGAGAAATTAGTTTTCTTATACGAGAAACCAAAAATAAATCATAATTATGTATTACATCAAATAAAATAGTTTAAATGGAAAAGCAATAACACATTGGTGTATGAGAATCATACTCTTAAAGCATAATGGTAGATTCCCAGGCAATTCCAAAGGACAAGAGGTTTGTAAATGTTCTCCACACCCTCTAGTTTTCTCCAATGTTCTTCTAGTAGAACTCACTTTTTTATTTTCACTCTATTTTGTGTGTGAGCGCAAAATTACTTAAAGGGAAAAAAGTTTTTTTTCCTCATTAAAAGTCATGAAATTATTTATAAGAGTTAAAATGAAAGAAAAGAAGGAAACTTTTTGATTCTCTCATTATTTCACCCTCAATCACCAAGATAATATTTAGTTAATGAGGATGTTTTCCTTTTTATTCCTCTAATATTTATTATTGGACAAAATGAATATCCACCTTTCTATTTCATCAAATAGGAATGTATGAATATTGGAATTATGTCTAGATTCATTTTCAATGAAAATATGATAAATTACAACTCTTGTAATTTAATCCCAATTTTTATTTGAAGCCATTGAAGGTACCTGATTGGACTCAATTGACTTAAGTTCCAATAATTTTTTTTTTTTGATATCTTGATAAATCAAATCTAATTTATTGAATCCGTTCTACTGCAGTAAAAGAATGAAATTGCACTCTTAGGTCAGCTGAAATTACTGAAGCAACTATCTCAATAATCATAATCCTCTAACAAATCAATCTCACATATGACCCCAGTCGATCACTGTAAATATTTGAGATTGGGCTAAAATGACCAAGATGCCCCTTTTCAAATATGCTTAATATCTCAAATTCAATTTTCAATTAAATAGTCCATTGTGACCACATCACAGTTATAATTCAACTGCATATGTTGAATTACTAAGCTTAGATTTGCTGTTTACTAGAAAATCCATTAGAGTATGTGATCATACTTAAATGGTTGATGGATTCGATGTTACAAATATATGTTTCTTTTTACGTCACTTTTCAATTCCCAAAATACCAAGATATTGATCAAATATTTTTTATCTCACTCAGTGGTAGTTCAAAGAATTTCAAGTTAGTAACCAAAGTACATAATCTGTTCAGGATTAAGGTGTCATGTATAATTTGTTAAATAGAATTCAATTTGTCGTGGTCATCCTGACAAATTAGTTCTATATGGTCCAGTCCAATATATTCAATATACTTTTAATCTTTACTGGGAAACTTAAAGATATACTTCAAGAAAAATTAAAACAACCTTTTCAGAATAAATTGTCCGTTAATTTATTCACTAATTGTGGACATACAATTTTAATTGTATTTTAAATTGAATCTTTCCACACTTAACAACTTAAGTACTCAATTTAAAATATCTTTACAATTGTTGAACAATAAATTAATATGTCGCAAATGAATTAAATATTTATTTGTTTCAAATGTTGTCAAATTACATTTTAAGATACTCTTGGGCATAAACTAACAATCTTAATTGTGACATCCCAATTTTTCTTTACGTTTCCCTTCGTCGTGTTAACTGGGATTTAAGGAACAAATTAAATAGGGGTAAGAATCTAAGGATTGAATTTGAAAAAAAAATGACAAAGTCGGTTAAATGGGATATTTTTATAAGGGACATAGATGAAGCAAGCAAGAAGTTGTGGGACTTTGGGTGCAATTTTCCTAAATATATAGATATTTCTCTTGTAATTGGAATCAAATTACATACAACATACACACACGCTGGGGTTCGGCTGAGAGAAGGAAAAAATGGGAAGAAAAAGGAAGGAAAAAGGAAAAGAAATGAGCGATTTTGACATAGTTGGGGCAGCTTGACCTTGGGCTCTTGATTTTTTTTTTTTTTTTTTTTTGTGTAAGTGGAAGAGCTATTTTAGGGTTTATGTATTTTCTAATGGGTGTTAAATTTATGTTTTATTTTTATGATTTGAGGATAAATAATTATTCTTTATGTTGAAAGAATGATGTATTTTAATTTTTAACTTCTATTATATAAATTGTGGTGTGATTTTTATAAACCCTAGAAATGGAGAAACTTAGGATTTTGTGTAATGTAATAATTGATGAAGATATATTAGCGAAGTATAGATGCTATACTAATTGAGTTGAGATCGGAAGAGCTCGAATAATGTTATTAAGAATTGTTAATTTGATGTTAAAAAGTGTTTATTGTTTATAAAAAAGTTTTTGTAGTAATTAACGGGGAATGGACATGTATATGAGGTATTTGTGGAAATGTCAAAGTGGAAAACTATTATGAAATGAATGTGGTTGATGTTATTGAGAAGTTGAGATTTTATGTATTATTATAAATGGTTAAGGAGTTGTAATTGTTGAAGGAAATGATGTATTAATGAAATAAGTTAATTTAAGGAAAAGAAATGGATAGCCTATATGCATATCGAGTTTTAATATGATTGGCCTATAATGTGAGAATGAGTAAGAATTAAATTGAGATTTATCGGGTTGTTGATTTTATTTGATATGCGTGAAGAATTTATTGGGTTGTTGATTTTATTCGACATCCATGAACATGATGTGATGTTGATAAAGTATAAGTTGAGATAAAGTCTATTGGTATTAAATTAAGGAATTGATATTATGTAAATTGTGATGACAAAATTGAAGGGAAATGTTATTTATGTGGCAAATTTTATTTGGTAATATTATTGGACATTTTACAACATGATTTTATGTATTTCGAGGATTATCGTCGGAAGTATGATTTTATATATAAATGTTAATTGGTGATGATGACATAAAGGAAATTATGTATTGACATATGTGTTGATTTATTAAGTTGTAAGCAATTAAGAAAGTGAAATAAGTGAAGTTAAGGGTGAGAATAAGATTTGGATAACATTATGTTCAAGGAAGAAATGAGGAATTATTGAAGAATTGGAAGGACATGATAAGCTTGTAACTTTAAAGAGAGATATATTAGTATAGGTAGATGGAGAGCTATAAAGTTAAAAGAAATAATATAACTCAATAATATATAAGGTTAATGAGCATAATGTGATGATTTAGAAAAGGGGGAAGTAGATCCCCAGAATTTATTGGAAACTTACTGTAGTAAAATAGTGACTAAAATATAAGAATTTGTTATAGTAGTAATTAAATGTTGAATGAAATTCTCGTATTATGTTACAAGAAATGAGGAAGGAATTAGAATTATTTATGAAACGAGCTAAATTTCCATGTGTAGTTGGTGAGTGGAACTTTTCCTATTCTTTTAAAATGAAGTTTATTATGTTTTGACATTATATGGTGCTATGAAATTTTATGATAAAGTATGCCTTTATGGATTTCTTTGAAAAGTTTCTTCTTTCATTTGAGAAATTTATAAAATTGATGAATGTGATGTTTAAGGATTTTCAAAGATATGAATTATTAGAAATTCAAATGATGAATCCTATGTTATGAACATGCCGCCTGCGGGCGAAGGAGCCTATGGCTCAAGCTGACTAGATGATTGCTGCCCAGGCGAAGGGGCCTATGGCTCAAGCTAGTTGTTGCGCCGCCTAAGGTGAAGGGATCATATGATACCTATGACCCAAACTGGTGTTTATGCGCTTATGACTATAGTTACGTGATGAGATGAGAATATGTATACTCTTTGGGATGACATTTGGAATGAAATGATTTCCATGATGCTCTCTAGCATTGTAATGATTTTATAAATGTTTTGCTCTGAGATGAATTCAACTTGATGATGATGTTCATAATGGATTTATATTTAAAATTATGAAACTTCAGAATTGGCTTGTACATTTTATTCGAGATTTTACAAAAGTATATTTTGACTCTTCAAAGCATGTTTATTTACAAAAACTCTACTCACTGGACTTATTAGCTTATATATTTTCTAAATGATTTTCTTACCAGGTAGCAGTTGGAGTTTGGACAACTCATTATGGCCGAACCTGCTATTTCAAGAATTTAAGCCATCACCTAACATGTTATCAAAATCAATTTGCTATAATTGTTATCAATTAGTTTAGTACATTTCTTTACAATATTCAGTGTTGTAACTTGTAATTATAGGGATTTTTATGTTGTGAGGTGGTAACGAGTTTGATGCTTGGCGTTTATACAATTTGGTTTTATTATTAAATATTGTCAAATTTTTTAGAATAATTAGCATGTTCACGAGCTTTGACGGTAAACTCTAGCTTCTAGTTGGAATTTATCGTCGGCGTACGTCACATTTCTAGTAAGTTATAGGTACTAGGAGTGGGACGTGTCATTAACCATATCTGCTCTCATGTGCACCAGAGGCAGTTATAAACTTGTACCCAGAATGGTATAGATTGGGGAAAAGTGGATTAACTTGTCCTAAATTCGCTTCAATGGTACATTTAAAAAGTCCAATTACATTGAAAAAAAAAGTCACATATCATAATCATAACAATATAAAAGAGCTAGTTTGTGAGTCCCATCATCAACCCTATTTTGTCGTTTTGTTTTGTCTTCGCGATGATATTGTGCTTTTACATTTTTGCCTACTTTTATTTATTTGTTTCACAGCCCAATCTACTGATAATACATCCCTCTTCAACACTACATGCAAGCTCTCATTACCACATAATTATTACTCTCAAGCATTCATACATTGTCATCTTTGAATTTCATCTAGATTTTGGCTTATTTTAAGGTCTGTTGCTTGCCCTTCAATCTAGTTTGAAAGAGGGACGATGGAGGGGAGCATAATCTCCGTCCCAATCTACTCTCTCGCGTCAATTCTATTCGATCCCCTTCCAATTTGATTCCAAAAAATCAAGGAAATTTCCCAATTCAATGATTCAACTATTCCTAATTCGGCTTGGGAGATCTTCATCCATTCTATCTCACAATCTTCTCTCTCCCCTGAATTTCAAATCTGAAGATGAAAAGAAATTGGTGTGCAATGCTATCGATCTACTCTTTGAAAAACTAGGTAATTAGTCGACTAATTCAAGAATTTTTTTCATCTTGCACTGTTAGAGTGGTTCAAATAAATGGCTGTGAATATATGCATAGGGGAAAGAGGCACTGATAGTGCACTTTGTAGAATTATTTTTCATTCAATAGAGATTCTTTGATTTTATTGGGTTCCATATAGGGATGAAAATTTTATACCGAAATCCGAAACCTGCAGGTACCCACACTATTAAGTAATGGGACGTGTATGGGGTGAAAGTGTTCGCCTCGAAAACCGGTGAAAGTGTTCGCCCCGAAAACCTAATGGGTTGGGATGGATAATGGCCACCCAGCCCTGACCAGCCCCGTTGACCCTATCATTTTTATTTTTTTGTTTTTTAATAAAAAATTTTGTAGAGGAGCTCAGAGAAGATTCGAATATTTGACAATTGAGTTTAGCTCCCAAGTCTTAAGTGAAGATTTACATGTAATTTTTGAACTTTTAATATTTGGTGTGTAGTTGATGTCGTTTGATGATTTGAACTTTATATTTGATCATTTGGTTGTATTAAAAATATTATGTTTAAATATTTTATGATTCATTGTTTGACTATTGTGTATAATTTGTTAAATATTAGAGTATTCTTGTTTTAGTGAATTTAGTGTTATTTGAATTTTTTTAATGCATTTTACTTTTTTTTATTTTTTTATTTTATTAGATTTTTTTAAAATGGGACAGGTAATGAGTACTTTTTATCCGTCCGACCTGAACCACCCCACCCCGTACCTGATTCAAACGGGTTAGAGGTAGGTATGGGGCGGGATTGCTACAAAACAGGTTGGGTACAGGGGTATGGTGGAGGCCTACCCGACCCGAACCCACCCCACTGCCATATCTTCATGTTTATGACCCCTCTAGGTAGGAAAGCTTTCTTGTGAGAGGATTTCTCCACAATCTGCTGCCTCATACAATTTTGCTATTCGTTTTACTCATTCCATTTATATTTTATGGTGACAGTTTCATTATATAGCAAAATAATTCTTGAAGCAGAAAACAAAAATAAGAAGAAGTTGATATGATGATGGAGGATTTAAGATCAACTCAAACTTGATTTGTTTTAGATCTATGTCAAATTGAGTTTCACCAAAAACCTAATTATATTGGTCTGGTGATTCCTGGGATTCATAAGCTCATTATCTACTTCCTCAAGTACTGATTTACCATGGTAGTAAATGGAAATTTTTTGCTCACTTATGCTTTGCAGTTAAACTGTCAAGATTCTTCCTTAAAGTTGTATCTCTTGCCACTAGGCAGAGAAATAAATGGGACTTTTTTGTCAAATTAGAAAGGAAAAAAATTCTTTAAATGATTAAAGTGCCAATATTAGATCAAGGATTCTATTTTCTTCTTTGGATGGAGAATAAAATTGAAAGCAAATTAAGGTCAGTACCACTATACCAATTTCTACCAGGTAAGTTATCTTCTTTTCAGTGGTTTTGCTGCCACTGTAGTAGGTTTGTGAATATGTAATTGATCTAACATTTCTGGAAAAAGACATGATTTAGTGTCAAAAAAGATGTCAAGTGGTTCTGACATGAAGAATGTATTAATAGAATACATGCAATGCTATGTTTCTTCGGTAGATCCGGGTAGAAACTTGTGGCTGATGAGTTTTGTTTACAGTAAGTAATGCCTTTAGTTTGCCACTATGAAAAAATTTTTAGAAACTTGAATCACTGGGTATTATGCGTGTCATGTTAAAAACATTTTTTCCAGCCATGTTTAACCTTCATTTGCAAGCTTGTGCATTTGGCTATACTGATTGTTGGATGCAATGGCTGGTCTAGAATTGGTGATTGCATCTAATCTTGCTTTGACAAGTATTTCTTTATTTGTTTTTGAATAACAATTTTCCTTTTTCTTGATGAAGAACCTAGAGGAGATCCCATGGTTTGAAGTTGGATTTGAATGCTTTGTTGGATCAACAGGCTCACTTGAAGGTTTGTACTGAACCAAGATTTTCATTGAGATTATTATATGTGCATGTAGCAAAGCCAAATTTTGCCATTTTATTTTCTTATTTCCTTGTTAGCACTATATTGATTGATTTCTTCACAGCCCTAGTTTGTTAAATGTTTTATTGTTTTGGTTAGGGTTTGGAATACTATTAAAAACTTTCAAAAATATCTTGAAATAGTAGGGAATTGTGAGTTTCATTTCATACATTTGAAGGCATGACACTTTTATGGCCCTAACTTTCTAATAGATAGTCATTTATAGCTGCTCATTTAGAGATGAGTCTCCAAATAATTGTAGTTTTAAAGCTACATATCTGTAAATAAGCCTCCAATTAATGTTGCAATTTTGTTTAAATTTGCCAATTATGACTTCTGATTTCTTCTTCCAAATGATATAAAGAATGAACTTGTCCATGTTTACAAAACTCTTGAGTTTCATATGCAGTAGCTGTTTAAATTTTATGAGTTAAGGCGCAACAATTTTAGAACTTCAACATTGAATGCACTAACATTGTTATTCATCGTTAAACTTTGATATTACTTCTCATTTTTTTCTTAGTTTCTTCAAAAATACTGATTGTTTCATATATCTTGACTTGTGATTGTTGACAAGGATTTCATTGTTGAATACATGATGGCTAGAAGGTCAGTTATTTACGTATATTTGAAAATCCTTTTACTTATTTTTAGAGGAAGTAACTCGGCTCAAAAATCCAAGCCCAAATTACAATGTATTAATCACTAGAAATAATAAATATACAAAAGGTGGAATACTTGTAAAATATTTGAATTCCACTTTTATCAATACTTTTTTATTTTAATTTCCAATTTGCCCTTACTTCTTGTTATTCCCCATTTATTATAACAATTATTAATTATAATATTAAATACAAATTAATTAATTAAGCTAACATATGTTATCCTTCAAGCTAATATTATTACATTACGCACTTAAAAAACGTATGTAGAAACTAAAATAATGTGAAACTTAATATATATGATTCAAAACAATAAAATATTATTATGCATGAACACAAATAATTATTTAATTATTTTAGTTCAACAAAATAATTTCTCAAGAATCATGCTTTTCTTTAGCAACATGCCCAAATAATTATTTAATAGTTTTTAATGTACTATTTAATTCCAATATCAAGATTAATCTTTAGTCTTTATTGTGTTTAATTTCAATTCAATTTCAAGATTAATCTTTGGTGTAGTATTTATTGCGATTATTTTAATTTTAACAATTAGTTCAATAAAAAATTTTTGAAATTGAAATTACAAGTATAATTCCTATCCCAAGCCTCTCTTAAAACAATTAGTGTGATAAATTGTAACTCCTATTTGAAATTTTTTAATATCAAATTCTATTTCACTTCTAACCCAACATTGTTTAATTCCTTAATTTCGATTAGTCTATTATTTAATTTCAATTCTATGATTAATATTTAGTGTATGTTGTGTTCAATTTTAAATGATTATAGATCTTTTTATTGCATGCAATAATTATACCATAAATTTTAATATATTTATATATTATGAACAAGCATAGGAACCAAATGGTCCAAAATTAATTATTTTATTGTATTAAGTTTTTGTATATTATATTATATGTTATCATACAATATGCAACGCACGTTTTAATTACTCGTATATAAAAGGGTGAATGAAGGAAAATCTTTTGATTTCCTTATTCACCTTTGCGTTTTTTTCAAAAATCAAATTTACCAATATTATTAATGATTAATTATTAGAGCATCCATATTAGTAGTGCTAAAGTAGGTTGTTAAAGAATCCACATTGAAAGTGCTAAAATTAACTATCCACATAAGTAAAAAGTAGAGTTTTTAGTGATTGTCAAATGAAACATAAGCAAGTTAAATTTAATAATTAATTTGTATCACATTAGTGATTCTAAATAAGAGTGTTAAATTTAATCATGAATTCAATAGTCAAATAGTGGACCAATCACAATTTAACTAAAATAAAAAAGAAGAAATAATATCACACACTACAAAGAATAAACCCAATAGCTGCGACTCGCGTCGTCGCAAAATGTGTACATGTCGCCGCAAATGTGTGATAGCAGCGACAAAGTCCCCTGCAAATGTCGTGGCTAAAAACTCGTGATAGTAGATCCATAGCGGCGACTCGTGTCGCCGTAATCTAGGAGCCACCCAATAGAGGCGACACAGTCGCGGCTATATGATCGATGTATTTCGATTATTAAAAAAAAAAATTAACCCGACCCGCCACTATTTAGCCCGCCTCGCTACCCACCCACCTACCCAGCCCAATATCCCGCTCTTTTTCCATTCATATTTAATTAAATATTATTTGTCCATGTGAGGAGTAGAACCCAGTACCTTGAATGCAAAGACATGATATTTCACCAACTAGACTAGCTTGACTTTTGGCATTACTTTGTTTTTATAATATATATTATATAGATTATTATAACTATAATGACGAATATCTTTCCTATAACAACAATTTTCTGTCCCTAAATACAAGAACAAAGGCGGAAAATTTTCCCGCCAATCATATAAAGATGATATTTATGGGTCGTCCTTTTAGATCAAGAAATATAGCGACGACTTTTACACGTCGCCTCTATAGGTACCAATATACAACAGCAACAATATTATAGTGTCGCCGGTATAGGGTGATGACTCCTGCGGTGACTTAAAATCGCTGTTGTAGCCAACGTTATAGCAACGACATCTGACGTCGTCACAAAATATCGCCGCTATAGCTCCTGTTTCTTGTAGTAACATAAAGTATTAAGTTTATTGTTAACTTTAACAATAAAACTAACAATCTGTTAAATTAAATTCTTTTAGCAACTACTTTAACACTACCAATATAGGTTGTTTTATGAATTGTTAACTAACAACCTATTTTAGCATTAGCAATGTGGATGCTCTTAATGGAGTTGTTAATTAACAACTCAAAAAATAACCTACATTAGTGGTGTTAAAGTAGTTACTAGAAGTATTTAATTTAACAAGTTATTAGTTTTGTTGTTAAAGTCAACAATAAACTTAACGCTTTATGTGATATTATTTCTTCTTTTTTTTATTTTAATTAAATTGGGATTGGCTCACCCTTTGACTATTGAATTGATAGTTAAATTTAACACTCTTAGTTAGAATCACAAATGCGGCACAAATTAATAGTTAAATTTAACTTGCTTAAGTGTCATTTAACAATCACTAAAAACTCAACTTTTTGTTTATATGGATAGTTAATTTTAACACTACCAACGTGGATGCTCTTACTTCAACATAAATAAATGAAGTTAGAAAAATAAAAAGGCTAGGAAAACTTATCTCAAAATAATTTTTATTACTTAAATGGCTATGAAATGAAAAGGCGACCATCATTACTTAGAATTTTTAATCACTTCAAAATTAATACATGAAATTCTCTTTCAAGAAAATAATAACGCATGAAATTAAGAAAACAACTAATTACTTACTCCAACAATTATTATCATTTGAGGGCTTAAGAAATGAAAAGGATCAAAAAAAGACTTTTCTTAAGCCTAGAAAAAAAATAAGTTATCAAAATCTTAATATGAATTTTTTTCCCTTTATTTTCTGGTTTGGGGTGTGGGGATGGAGTTGATACATAAATGTTCTATATTTCATACACACAATACAAAATATCAAGAATTTTATTTTGCCTACACGAAGGCACATTATTATGTCTGTGTGTGTATGTGTCAAACATCTAAGTTACAATCATTTCACACTTATAGTCTAGATGTGTGCCACGTATTACATGCATATATAATAACATGCTGAGTGGGCAAAATAAAATTTCTCTACAAAATAGTACATTGGCAGTCTCAATATAGTGTATGCATAAATAGGCATCCAAATTTATCCATACTATTAATGATTTAATTATTATTTCAAAATAAATAAATGAAGTTAGAAAAATGAAATGGCTAGGAAAACTTTCTCAAAATAATTGTTACTACTTAAATGGCTATAAAATGAAAGGGCAACCATCATTACTTAGTATTTCTAATCACTTGAAAATTAGTACATGAAATACTCTTTCAAAAAAATAATAACGTATGAAATTAAGAAAATAACGAATTACTTACTCTAACAATTATTATTACTTGTGGTCTTAAGAACTGAAAAGGAACCAAAAAGAAAAAAGAATTTTCTTAAGCCTAGAAAAAAAATTAAATTATCAAAATCTTAAGATGATTTTTTTTCCCTTTTTTTTTCTGGCTTGGGCCTAGGGATGGTGCTAAGACATAAATGTTCTATCTTCCATGCATACAATACAAAATATTACATTCACAATCTCAATATAGTGTATCCATAACCGAGCATCTATTTAAATTAAATATCTTATTTATTATATGTAGATTTATGGCATCGTTCAAAATTCAAGAGCAATGCACGTTCTAATAACTAGTATAAAAAAATATACAATTCCTTATCCTTTGATTGTCTTCCAAATGAAAGTTACTGCAAATAAGTTAAATTACTGGATATATAGAAAGAGTAGGCTTTTATTTATTTCTTTATTTTTTTCAACTAAAGGCCACAAGAGTGGCATATTTTATTCATAAAAAGGAAAAGAAAGTTACAACTTAGGAGGAAGGTTAAACCTAACCTTCAACCAATGATAAGAAAATAAGCACCTATTTACAACAAATTGAGAGCTTACATAAAAAATGATCAACAAGAGTACCGATTAACCTTCTTCTTCCACCTCCTTTGCTTCACAACAGAATACTTAAAATCAGTAGTAGCAGGATCACTTTGACTAGGGATCGGAGGTGTCTCACTTGGGGTTTCGTTTGTATTATAGCATATGAATCTCATCCCACCCAAATCCGTCTAAAAAATTATTTGCATATTATACTCATGAGGATGGGGCAACTCTAACCCCATACTATCCAAATTTGTCTGAATGTTATGTTGCACCTTGTCCGCATGTGATAACTCTTGAATGGATGATTCTGGAGCAATATGGAACCAAAAAGTCTCATTTGTGTGTTGCACGGAAAGATTAATTCCAAATTTCTAGTAATAAGTAATAAAATGTTGAATAATTTCCAGTCATCAAATTTGTATAACAAAATCAGTAAATATACAGTTTTGATTTAGTATTTGATATGTTAAGTTGATGTTTTATTAATAATTTATCATTATTAGTTACCCGCTCATGTACATGTTTAATATCTCATTATAATTTAATTTTTAAATCATCTAATTTATTCAATTTTATTATTTAGCGATCTAATATTGTATATTGGGCATGTACCATGATATCTGTCTTTATATCTATTCAAATAAAAAATTCCATACTTATAAGAACCTATCCACTCCCACATATCTTTTTTTAATTAGATAATAGTAACTCATTTTACTATGTGTATCTTACCATAATACACTATTTTAATCTAGTAAATAAACAATATCTGCATATATTTATTAAATAACAATGTGTCTGACACAATTGTAATTTTATATGGCACAATTACAAAATTTTTCCCGCCTAAAACACTTATCATTTCTCAATTGTCTTGCACCATTTCACACGCTATGATCTCAAATCTACAATGCTTGAATTCCTAATTTTTCTCCACCTATCAATCTGTAATCAGATCGGAAGAGCGTCGTGTAGAGGATGCCTATATATTCTAAATTATTATCTCAGAAGATTTAGAAGCAATTCTAATCTATTAGAGGATGCATCTTCTTCATTTTTATTTTCTTTTTTAAGACTAACTGTTCCCAACAGAAATTTTAGTTTGCCTATACGCAAGTATATTATTATGTCCGCTTGCATATGCGACAAATATCTAAACTACAAGCACCACAATTTCTTGCATTAAAATCCAGCTTTTAGCAATAATTAAAGTTGGTTAGTTTTCATCTAACATCGAAAATGAAATTAGAAATGAAGAGACTTTCCCAATTTCTTGAATTTTTAATATTTCAAACATTCATAACTCAACTATGTATTTTCAAATTACATTGTTCAAGGGTTGTGTGATGTATAAAAATATTTTTTCAATTATCCACGTTAAAAACACTCAAGGTTTCCTTCAATAAATAAATAAATAGTACATTCAAAGGTTTTGATTTTAATATATAAAATTAAATAAATACATAACTTTTAGTATAAAATATATAAAAGTGATGTGATATAGTTATAGAACTTATCTACATAAATATAATGGTGGAATGAGTCATTTTTGCTCTAGACTGATCATGGGGTAGCATTATTTTCCTCATACCCACTCCCACAAACACGGTTAATCAGGGCTTACATACAGTCATTGTTGTCGACATTTGCTTTTATAATATCAGGTAAAATATTATAAAGAGTTGACTCTGGTGACAATGTTTTCATAATTTTAGGAGGGATAATTTTAGCTAGAACTACTTGGTGCATGGATAACATTATATTTATAGCAATAGACTTTTTCAGATGTCATGAAACAAAGAAAGAAAAAGTTTACTTTCAAGACGGGTAGCCGAATATGATGAAGAATGTTGCTTCTACATGTTTCAAGACGTACCTGTGAACATATTGCATACTTGGATTTACACTATAGGTAAATCTAGATACAATAGCAAGGTATATGTACCAGGAAAAACACACATATAATGTGTTTCAAAATTTACTATTAAATATTGTTTTTGGTTAGTCAGAGAAAATATTTGCACAAAGTACCTCAAGTTTTTGTATTTAGTTCCTAGCTTTAAAAAGCTTTTACATGTGAAATCGTATTGTTTTGGTACGATGTTGTGTCCTTATCATTGTTTAACGCAACTATCCTACTTAATATTTATTGGTCTTGTGGCTTTCTATATGAGATGTGAATGATGTCATAATTAATCTATACAAATAGGCCCTTCAAATCCGTGAGGACTCCAGGCAAATGGAACTCGACGATGGAGCAATGACGAGAATAGGCTTTGTCATGTCCAACCGAGATGATGGAGTAATGATGAGAATAGACTTGGCCATGTCCAATTGAGATGGTAATTACATTAACTAATTTTCATCATGGATTTCAGAATATACTGAATGAGTGGGCTAAAGGAGAGCTGATTGTTACCGTTCAGAAGTTGCCTCCCTTGAAGCCGAAGAAGCCCAATAACGTTGTAGTCATTATTGCCTATTTTGGGGTTTGCATTATGAAAAATGACTAATTGCTCGTGTGGTCGAACCTAAAATTTCCCAAAATAATTGACACTAAAATGCTTTCAAATACTAGAAAGTGACAATATTCATTCATTTGATCATGTTACAGGTTGTACATGTCAAGGTGTTACATTGTGTAATAGAGTACTAAAATGATGATTTCCATGGTGGATTAAATTTTGTTCTGAATTTTTTAGTTTCTTTTTTTTTTTTTTTTGTGCAACCCTTTAGTTGATTTTTTTTTTTTTTGGTGTGCACATAGTTATCAATGAAGTGTATTTTAATTACTTTTTCTTATTTTATATAATAAGCACATATTTTTGCTCATTATACGCATTAGTTTGTTATTACATATTATTTGCAATTCTACAATCCACATTACATCCATGCAAGTCATAGTTTTTATACATATTGTTTTAAGTCATTGTTCGTTTGAAATGTGTGTCTATTCCGCAAGTGTACGGGTCGAACAAGTAATATAATAGATAAGGAGCCCGGGTTATCGTTTGGAAGCCATTGGTTTTGCAAAATATGTTCAACCTACAAGAAGACACATGGTATACTTAGCCACTTTAAACATGTTTAATCATGAGCACATGTAATAACGGAAGGAAACAAGTCAACAAAATAAGACAAAGTTAATTGATAACAGCCATAATTCCACCCCGAGTAACTTGCTCAAATTGACAATTTTTACCGAGCCATCTTTGGACATATGAAACTACATAATATGTACTGCATCATACTTAGATTTCATGAGATCGGAAGATGAATTAGGCCAAACAGGGAGGGGACGTATTTGGTACCCAGCAAGAACACAACTGTGCAGTGGCAAGTTCAACAATGTATAACATGCACATAAGAAGACCTTTACCAAGCTATCTTTTGGCGACTGAAAGTTCACATATTGCTCTAGCTTGACACAAAAATTCACGCCATTTGGAGTTCATTTAGGCTGGACGAGAGGGGACCGAAGGCGGAGGGCAGTGGCTGCCCCGTATCCCAAACAGCCCCAGCACTTCCATTTTCAAAAGTATTACCATTCTTAATATGCACAAGTCCAATGTATTTTTTGAAACACCCTACATATTCCGTATCATTCAAGGACTACAACCACAAAAATTCAAGGCAAAAGAAACATATGGGCTTCATTCGGGCATTTCATCAACCATGTTGAAGGCGGTTTTTTGCAGGTGTTTTTGTGCTAGAGTTTGGGTTCAAAATCATAATCCATTCAACAAATATGTTACAACTCCTAACCCATCATCTATTAACACTCAAAGCAAGAAGAAAATGCAAAAAATTCAAGCCAACAATGCCCAAACACGTACGAGTAGCAAGCTCGGCAGTCAAGGGGGGAGGGGCGAACGAGGAGCTGAAATTTTCACTTTAAATCAAGTTTCTTAGTTAAATTGGTACGTAGTGATCATGTTATCATCAAGAAATCAATCAAAGCAAGCAACAAAAGCCCAGAAATTCATACATTCAATTCGTGGGTCTTACCTTGAGGGGTCGGCCGAATTCGAAGAGGAACAACTCAAGCAAAACCCAAGACCAATGATGCCTTGCTAGTTAAAATCGTGAATTCTATAATCAAATTGGGGTTTTTTTGTGCTTGAAAGGGTGAAGAAGCAAAGAAGAACAGTGAAGACGCGAGGAACAGAGAAGAACAGAGTGACGAGGTGTGCATGCGTGTGTGCCCTATGCGGCCCGTTTCGTTTTTGTTTCAATTTATATATATAAGGCTATTAATGTATCATTTGAATATTAGCATTTGAAATAAAAGTGCCTGAACTTAAAGCTATTTTAATTCTAAGCTATTAAAATAAAGTGCATAAAGAAAAAGAAAGGAACGAAGTTACCAGGTGGGTTGCCTCCCACCAAACGCTTGTTTATAGTCCCGAGCCTGACTGTGTCAGAAATTACTCTGGTACTGCAATGTCAATGACCAACTTTTCTTTCCAAAATCGGTTTCAAAATAGTGTTTGAGGCATTGTCCATTGACTTTGAAGTTTCCCTTTTTAGGATGATAGAGCTCAAAGGTGCCATAGGGAAAAACTTGAGCAATTGTCAATGGACCCGACCATCTTGACTTTAGTTTACCTGGAAAGAGTTTCAACCCAGAATTATAAAGCAACACTTGATCCCCAACTCTGAACTCTCTTTTCTGAATCTACTGGTCATGCCATTTTAGTCCGATCCTTGTAGATAGAAGAATTCTCATAAGCACCCAATCGGAACTCATCTAGCTTATTCAGTTGCAGACTTCGCTTTTCCCCCGCTGCTTTTATATCCAGATTCAGTTGCTTTAGTGCCCAATATGCCTTATATTCCAGCTCAACTGGTAAATGACAGGCTTTACTGAACACAAGTTGGTATGGTGACATCCCAATTGGTGTTTTCAAAGCCGTACGATATGCCCATAATGCATCATCCAGCTTCTTAGCCCAATCTTTCCTTGATGAGTTGACAGTTATTTCAAGAATCTTCTTCAACTGTCTGTTTCATGTTTCCACTTGCCTACTAGTCTGTGGATGATAATTTGTGGCCATTTGGTGATGAACTCCATATTTTGACAACACTGCTTTAAACAACTTCTTGTTGAAGTGAGTGCCCCCATCACTGATAATTGCTCAAGTCTGGATAGGTGATCTGCCAATTGATTCTTTGTACCTTTCTGTCTTTGATTTCAGTATCAAATTCTTGCAATAATAACACCCATATGATCAACCATGGTTTAGCATCCTTTTTGTCAAAAAGATATTTCAAGGCAGAATGATCAGTGTAGACAATTATCTTTGATCCAATGCGATATGAGCGAAATTTATCAAAAGCAAAGACTACTACCGGCAACTCTTTTTCAGTAGTAGCATAATTAGTTTGAGCACTATTAAGAGTTCTACTGGCATAATAAATCACATGAAATATGTTATCTCTTCGTTGTCCCAAGGCTGCCCCTACAGCATAATCACTTGCATCGCACATAATTTCAAAAGGTAAGCTCCAATTCAGTGCAATAATCACTGGGGCTGAAATCAAATTTTCTTTTAGAGTGGTGAAAGCCATGAGACACTCTTCAGAAAAATTAAAGGGCACATTCTTCTCAAGCAACCTACAGAGGGGCTTTGTGATTTTAGAGAAATCCTTGATGAATCGTCTGTAGAATCCTGCATGACCAAGAAAACTCCTAATCCCCTTGACTAAAACTGGTGGAGGTAGTTTCTCTATCACTTGAAGCTTTGCCTTATCAACCTCAATACCCAATTCAGAGATTTGGCGTCCCAAAACTATTCCTTCTGTTACCATAAAATGACACTTTTCCCAATTGAGCACCAGATTAGTTTCTTCACACCGCTTGAGCACAAGAGATAAATTATGGAGACAACCATCAAAAGATGAACCAAAAACAGAGAAATCATCCACGAATACCTCTATGAACCTTTCCACCATATCTAAGAAGATAGCCATCATGCACCTTTGGAAAGTGGCAGGTGCATTACATAATCCAAATGGCATTCTTTTATAAGCAAACGTACCGTAGGGGCATGTGAAAGTTGTTTTCTCCTGGTCAGCTGGTGCAATAGGAATCTGGTTGTAGCCCGAATATCCATCAAGAAAACAATAATGTGAATGACCCAGTAGTCTTTCCAACATCTGATCAATGAAGGGCAAAGGGAAGTGATCCTTTTTAGTTGCATTGTTCAACTTCCGGTAATCAATGCATACCCTCCATCCTGTAACTGGTCTTGTAGGAATTAACTCATTGTTCTCACCTTTTACCACTGTAATTCCTCCCTTCTTTGGCACCACATGAATAGGACTAACCTAGGCACTATCTGAAATTGGATAAATAATTCCACCATCAAGCAACTTGGCAATTTCAGTTCTTACCACCTCTTTCAAAGTAGGATTTAATATGCGCTGATTTTCAATGGATGGTTTGGA
>CAVNYN010289920.1:0-39634 GCA_963692815.1 Nyctanthes arbor-tristis | reverse complement strand
AATTAGCAGCACTAATCACGTTAGAATCTGCAGAATATACATATGTCAAAGAACCACAGTTGAAGAACTACCCCAAGCCCAACTCCAAAACAAAAACCAAAAAACACTTCCCAACATCGTTCTTCCCACTTTCACGTGACAATTTGACCTCCGTTCTGCGCCAGCTGCTTTCCATTTCTTCCTCCCACACCAGTCCACTCTCCTTCCCTGCGCAGATACTGCTCCCTGTTGGTGTGTCCGCCGTATATCAGTGAACCACCCACTCTTTCTTTGCCACTTTAAATGAAGAAACCCACCAGCCGTACTTGACAAGGATGCAGCTTTTTCGTTACTGCGTATTGCTCTTTTTGATTCTTGCAGGAGCCACCGCCACCACAAGTACTCGAGACGATGGCTCTGAGATTACCGCCGTTGGTTCCCTTCCGCCTGACGCTGTTTCCCTACTCTCCTTCAAGTCCAAAGCGGACCTTGATAATAAGCTTCTCTACACCATTAATGAAAGGTTTGATTATTGTCAATGGCAAGGCATCAAATGTGCTCAGGGTCGGGTAGTACGGTATATTGTGCAGGGTTATGGCCTCCGCGGCACCTTCCCGTCGGGCACCCTCACCCGTCTCGACCAGCTCCGAGTTCTGAGTCTCAGAAACAACTCGCTCACTGGTCCCCTCCCGGATTTTTCCTTGTTAACCAGCTTGAAAAGTCTGTTTCTTGATAACAATTATTTTTCGGGAACACTTCCTCCTTCCCTTCTGTCCCTTCACCAGCTCTTGATTCTTGATTTGTCTCACAACAACATTACCGGTTTGCTGCCGGAGACGCTGACGGTTCTGGACCGTTTGAGTTATCTCCGCCTCGATTCCAACCGGTTTTGTAACGCCCCGAGCTCTGGATACCCGGAACGTTAGTTAAAACCTTTAAAAACAACTTTTCAAATAATATGACTGCTTAACCCAACGGTAAAATGCGGAAATTCTCATTTCAATAAATAATTTAAAAATAAACTATTCCTTATAATAAAAACATTTCCCGAAACAGATGAAATAAAGTCTTGATAATAAAATCTTAAAAATTTCTTAAATTAATAAAGGTCTAGTCATTAATCAATATCCACCATCATACGCGCCTCCGGCTCAATTTGTTGAAAGCAAGTCTGGAGGGACCTACCTGTGCGAAGCAAAGTTATGTGAGGTGGAAGTGCTTCATTATACTTGTTTGCAACTCTATCCTATAGTTTTTCTCTAGACTGGTTAATGTCGACTATGTGACATTGTGAAATATCTAGGTAGGCAATGCATAGGAGAACATCTTCTTCTATTGTGAAGTTTGTACCTTTACTCATTTTGCTGATATTACAAGCAATGGATGTAAAGATTTTATATAATGTTGGTGAGAAGGATGCAAGATTGCACCTCATTTTAAGAAAAATTTGCATAAGATGGTTTTAGCAAATCATTTCAATCGAATAGACGGGGTTTCAAAGATCGATCTGACGGTCGAAAATAATCATACGTGGATTGTATCAGATTACAATCTAAAGATAAGATAACGAAGGTAAGATATACTGAATAAAGGTAAGATAATAATTACAATCTAATGGTGTAGATTAACCCAAGTCATCTGATGGTCCTGGTTCATTAGAGCTTTTCAGAAAAAGATATACTAATAATAGTCTGTTGCCTGAGCTTTTCAAAGGCTTTTTTAAAAAAAATAAGAACAATAATAAAAACTATCATACAGTGGAGATTCCATCCAATCCATCCTATAGTCCAGATTCATCAGAGCTTTTCACAAAAAAGTTGGGACAAATAATAGTCTGTTGCTTGAGCTTTTCAGAGGCTTTTTAGAAAAGTAAGAACAATAATGGAGGCTATTGGACAGTGGAGAATCAATCCAATCATCCTATGGTCTAGATTTTTAGAGCTTTTCAGATAGATCAAGGACAATAATTATGTTCCAATTCAGACGTGTGCTCTTCCGATCCAATCCATCCAATGGTTCATATTTATCACATGTGACTCAGCTAGTGTACGGTGCTTGGTCTATATAATACTCCATGAACTCTACCAAAACATCATCACTCTAAATACTACATCACATAGTAGCCTATCCATTCACTACACAAAAATGAATTTCAATTTCAACAGCCCTTCAAATGAATACTATTCATCTTGTCATTACCTGGAGGCGAATCCGATGTAGACGAGCTCTTACAGAATGAGCTTGAAGCAATCAATACAGAACAACAACTAGTCCATTGCCTGAGCTCCAATAATGCATTTGTTGTTTCCCATTTAATCCAGCAGGGTATGTCTACGCCTTATCAGGGCTCGGTTCCAGGTCATCGGCTCATCAATCGTGACCAAGCAATAGCAGAAAGAAACCTGTACAATGACTACTTTGCACCCAATGATTGTATGGCGAATCATTGTTCAAGTGACATTTTTTGAATGTCAAGAACATTATTCTTACAGATCATAAAAGTTATCCAAAGTCATGAAAGTTACTTTAGTCAAAAAAGAGACGGACTTGGATGGCTCGGAGAGTCTCTGCTGCAAAAAGTAACAGCAGCAATTAGGATTCTAGCCTACGGGATTGCCGTGGATGCAATGGATGAGTACGTCAAGATAGGTGAGTCAACTGCCATTGAGAGTGTTAAGATGTTCTACTATGCAATAGTCAAGGAATTTGGGGGACACTACTTGCGACATCCAACGGCTGAAGATTTCGCAAGATTGCTCTATATCGGTGAATGTGTGGTTTTCTAGGTATGCTGGGAAGACGACGCTCTTCCGATCTAGATTGTATGCATTGGAAGTGGAAAAATTGCCCTACTGCTTGGGTAAGACAATACGCTGGGTGAAGTGGTCATCCCATGATAATACTTGAGGTTGTTGCTGATTATGATTTATGGATTTGGCATGCACATTTTGGGATGCCTGGTTCAAACAATGACGTCAATATGTTGGGCACATCGCATCTCTTTGTAAACATAGCCAATGGTGTTGCTCCTACTGCCCCCTATGTGATACAAGGAAAGGAGTACAACATGGGCTATTACTTAGCTGACAGTATATACCCGAAGTGGGGTACTGATGTGCAAACAATTCAAAAGCCTCAAGGACGGAAGAAGAAATACTTCACTTCGAAGCAGGAAAGTTGTAGAGAAGAGGTCAAATGACCTTTTGGAGTTCTCCAAGCCAAGTGGGGAATAATTGCTAGATCGGCAAGGCTGTGGAGCAAGCGTGTGCTACATGATATTATGACAGCATGCATAATTATGCACAACATGATTATCGACGATGAACGTGATATACATGCACCGATCTTAGAGTGCCCCGGGGCTCTTGCTCCAAATGTAGAGATGGCTACAGTAATGATGAGTGCTTTCAATAATTTCTGGCGTGACATAAGCAGATAAGGGATAAGACCGCGCACTACCAACTTTGTGATGCCCTAATTGAGCATTTGTGGCACGACTCTACTAATTCCGATGCTTAGTTGAGTTGCATTTGTTATGCTTTTTTATATTTATTATGTGTGTCTTTCCAACTATATGGATTACCGCCATTTGTTGTACTTTTTATATTTATTATGTGTATTTTCCCATTTGTGATTAGTCCAGCTTGATGTTACGGGATTATCGCCATATGTTTCGTACTTATTTTTTGATGTGAAATTATCTGTAATATTTTTGACTATTTATTTAAAATTTTATATGTGTAATAATTAATAAACGAGAATATACTTAATTAGTTCTCAATATATATTAATTATTGAATGTTATAAAATGTAAAAAATATAGAAAATATGATGTGGATAATATGTGGGGTCTTTTTTAGAGTGTATGGGTTGGAGAAGGTTTGTCAAATAGAGTTTGAAAAACTATATTTTAGAGTTACAAAACTATAAAACAGAGTTTTCTAGTTGGAGATGACCTTAATGCTTTCATTACATCAGACGATAATGCTTCCTACAACTAGGCAGGTGCATGTGACACAGAGTAGACAGGGATTGAATATTTGAAGAAGTTCAAGCTATTCCACGAGCAATTCCATTCCCTTGTATTCAAACAAATTGAAAATTAGTGTTAGAATGTAATTCCAACAACTATCAACCCTCTTGAACAATCGTTAAAAACTCAAAAGCCTCTTTGATACTAGTATTTTTTGCGTCAACAACCACTTTCACATCCATTTATTACAATATTACTTTTTCAATCTTTTATGTGGAAGACAAATAGATTTCACTAATGTCGTCTCTCCTTTTCTTTTTTTTTTTTTTTTTTTTTAAACAATGGAATGAGGAAATGAACAACGTATGCCTCAATTCTATATTCTAACTTAGACCCTCTAAAGTTCTACGCACAAAGTTCCAATTGATAATTATATTTATTAATTAGTGGTAAATTTTAAATTTCCCTTACCCACAATTATGAATTAATAATATTAATTCAAGCTTTCAATTTGCCGGGCGCTATGTACTAATTAAATAATATACATCAAATGAAGACGTACAGAACAAACTTACAATATAAACTAGACTCGTTAGATTTACTCTAGCAATTTGTAAATTTGAACTAACATTAGACAATGATTAATGATCAATCAAACAAAATATGAAGGGCTTGCAAAAAAGAAACAAATATAACGGAATTGTATCAAATCTATAGCCCTCTGCAAATAATTCAAGAGAAGATGTCAATCTTATAGAGCAGTTTCATGATCCTTCGGTGACTTGCTTGTTAGGAAAAATTAGAAAGGTAGAATGTTGCAAATTATAATCGAAACTCAGCCGTAAACTTACTTAAACCGGATAGAATAAATAATGCAGAATTTAGGATGAAAAAACGTCGAGGCTAGAGTTCTACTCGATGTCTTTAAGACGTTTTTGGCCCGCCTAGGTGCTTACAATTGATTGGCAATCGTCTTCCAAGATATAACGGTGAACAACTTGTAGTAAAAGCACTTCAAACCACAAGACACGGCGAACCGAAATATGTAACGAACTCACTTTTTTATGTTTTGGAAAGGAAAAGTTGAATGAAAAAATTGAATGAAAAATGCACGAGTGTGGGGGCTATATACAATATGTCAAAAGGTGCCAATGAATAGACACAACAAATGCCAAGAGGTGCCAAAAATGGACACACCAATTGAAATTACAAGTGTCGGCCAACGGGTTACATGATTCCCCTTCAAATGGTTGCACCAATTCACCAATTTGGATATTAAATAAACTTAATCCGAAACATAAATTTGGATGATGTCAAATTTACTTAGGATAATAACTAATTAATTCTCTTAATTAGTCACACTTAGGTCTTAATTGTAAATTTAATGAAATACGTCTTTTAACCTATTATTGTTTGACCTAATTAGATACAAAATATTTCGACCCGAGATACGAAATATTTACTCATTATCCGAATTACATAGTTTCAAGATGTCACCTTTGGGCCAAAATTTCTCATTCACCTGGAAATAGTTAAACAAGACCAAATGTATTATGAACGCGTTTGATCTAAATATTCTCATACACACTAAGTGCGGAGACCACAAATATTAGGTCAAAATATACTACTATTTCCAACAAGCCCCCACATGAATAGAAATTATCAAAATTGATGCAGATGCAAATGCAAAAGAGAGTACGAGCGGAAAACTATTGCATCAGGAGAGGTAGCTTCTGGCTTTGAACCTACCTTAGTAGAATACTATCAGATTTACTTAGCTAATCAGTGAATATGATGTCTTGAACAGTTCAGCCATTGGTGTAAACCAAGGCAACAGTATCCACACAATATCTTTCCTAACACTTTCGGTTCTCATAGATCGAAGAGCGTCGTGTAGGCGCTAAACAACTCTTGGGATTCATAAGTGCTTTTAGAGATCTTCAAGCCTCAAAAATTCTCATAAAAGTGGCCCCACTTCACACTTACATAGGTGATCTCCTATTAAGAGTAGGCTGCCCTACCCCAGTTGGTATATCCAAGCTATAGGAATCATTAAAAGCTATACTTAACATGAACATTCTGCAGCGAGCACTTTACAACCATAGGAATGGATTGGAGTTTTTACTCCTAAGTGCTTAATTGAATCTTCATAACTTAGTTGTCCTATTGAACCATGATCGTGGGATCTTGAGTCAATAAGGTTGGGTTACCATTATAAAGATTTCATGCGTAATAGGCTTTTAATCCCATTCCCTTTGATAAAGAATATACTTGTTCTCAAGGCTAACCTTTAGTAAGTGGATCCACAAGATCTTCTTTAGATTTGACATAATCAACTGATATAATACCACTAGAGATCAATTGTTTAATGGTATTATGTCTATGACGTATATGTCTAGACTTATCATTATACATACTGTTTTGAGCCCTTCCAATAGCTAACTGACTATCACAATTTATACTGATAGCAAGTACTGGCTTAGAATAGGCCAACACGGAATGTCCTCTACAAAATTTTGAAGCCATTCTGCTTCTTCTCCAGCTTTGTCTAATGGTATAAATTCGGCCTCTATAGTCAAAAGAGCTATATAGGTATGTTTTGAGGACTTCCAAGACACAGCTACACCACTAATTGTAAATACATAACCACTGATGGATTTAAAATCCTTTGTGTTTGATATCCAGTTTGCATCGCAATACCCTTCCAATACTGCTGGATATCTCGTATAATGTAATCCAATTTTCATAGTGTATCTTAGATATTCTAATGGTCATTACTTGGATTACTATTGAATCGACTCAATTTATTCACAGCACATGCAATATCTAGGCGCGTGCAGTTTGTAATATACATTAGACAACCTATAACTTGTGAATACTTTAACTGAGATATAGGTTCTCCTCTATTTTTGACTAAGTGTAAACTTAAGTCAATTGGTCTTTTAACGGGACTTTCGTTAAACATATTAAATTTCTTAAGCATAGTCTCAACATAATGAGACTATGATTAAACAAGTCCGTCCGATGTCCTAGAGATTTTAATCCCTAACATGACATCAGCAACACTCATATCTTTCATATCAAAATGTTTTATTAACATTTTCTTAGTATTCATGATGATGTCATGATTACTACACATAATTAGTATGTCATTGACACATAGACATACAATTACGTATGCATTAGGTATGTATTTAATATAAACACATTTATTGCACTCGTTAATTTTAAAACCATTTGACAACATTGTTTTGTCGAATTTCTGGTGCTATTACTTTGGCGCTTGTTTTAATTTATACAAGGATTTAACGAGTTTACACACCTTTTTCTCTTGTTCGGGTACAACAAATCCTTTAGGTTGCTCCATGTTTATTTCTTCTTCTAACTTACTGTTTAAAAATATTGTTTTTACATCCATTTGATGAATCTTGAGATTATGCAATGCAACAATTGCAATTAGGACCCTTATTGAAGTAATCTTAGTAATAAGTGAGTAAGTATCAAAGAAATCAAGACCCTCTTTTTGTTTATAGCCTTTAGTTACTAGCCTAGCCTTATATTTATCAATAGATCCATCAGCTTTTAATTTTTTCTTAAAAATCCACTTACATCCTAGAGGTTTAAGATCGGAAGAGCAACCAGCTGCCAAGTGTGATTTTGCATGATAGATTCTATCTCACTTTATAATAACAATAATCGTATAAACATGGATTAATGTTCACGTTAAGTATGAATACAAGATACAAGCTTGCATATGAAAGGAATGAACCAACAAGGAAGTTGGGAAAAAAATTTTACGCCCATCAATTGAATTTCTCGAAAAAGAAAAATGATTTTGAATAAAGTTAGAGTCCCGTGATGATAACGTGTATTAGAAAAATAGAGAGAAAATTTGGAGAGAAAAAACTCATGAATTGTATATCACTATGAGAACTAAAGCCCAATATTCATAGGCACAAGTCTAGGGTTTTAGATATACAATAGTCATTCACTAAATACAACAATTATTTACAACAAATTTTCCAATAAAAGTTTTAGCTTAGTGCCTCCAAAAAATTTTAATTTAAAAGTTGCTTAGGGGCCCGGCAAACCGTGGAATGGGAATCACAAAAGATTGTTAATTGAAGGAACCATTTTAGTATCATTGAAGGCATTGGGTGAGGCCTCCTTTATCTTCATAGAGATTCTTTATTAAAGATAATCCACAGATATTTGAAATCGAGTAATGTATTAATAAATAATGATTAGAATCCGAAGATTTTAGACTTAGGAATAGCAAGAATATTTAGAGGAAACAAGGATCAAGCCAACACTGGCCGGGTCGTAGGAACTTAGTACGTGAATGTTGATTGACAAAAAATTATCACTATACCTTTAATATTCGTTTAATTTATATGATTTATCATGTTTTTTGCAGCGGATACATGGCACCTGAATATGCAATGGAAGGAAGATTTTCTGAAAAGTCTGGCAGCTATAGTTTTAGAGTTCTAATGTTAGAAATCTTGAGTGGGAAAAAGAACTCTAATTTCTACAATGATTGGTCCTTAAGTCTTTTGGGATATATAAGACGATTCAAATTCTTTTGTCTTTGGAATGTGGAATTTTTCTTTAATAATTAACGGGTTTTGTTACAAGATATTGTATTTATCAGGCATGGAAATTGAGGAATGAAAACAGTATTTCGGCTTTCATTGATAAAAAAAATTCAAAGTAGAGTTCAGGGAAAAGATGATGAGATGCATTCACATTGGCTCTATTGTGTGTACAAGAATTTCCTAAGGATAGGCCGGCAATTTCAATTGTTCTTACAATGGTGAGTAGGGAATTGTCAATTTGGCTTTGCCAGAGTAACCGGTTTTGCTGAGAAATGGAACCCTTCTCAAATGGGAGTTTCCATCAATGATGTCATACAATGCTAGATAGACGATGATATAGGACTTGTCCATAGTATGCTGATATAAGGATGTCATACAATGTTGATATATGATGATAGTATGCTAAATGGAACCGTTCTCAAATTAATTAATCCTTGCTTGTTTCATGTTATGATATAAGAAAAAATATTATCATCTATACCAATTGAGAGTTTAGCTAAATATATAATAAAAATAATTCTACAGTATGAACAATCCTTGCATTTTGTATGCTCTAAAAAAGGCCTACTTAGTTTAATGTGATATATCTAACTATTGATGAAACAGAAACGTCATTCACTACAAAAATGCCTTGACGTTTTAATAATGTTAGAGTGTGTTTGATTGCCATAATTTTCCATGAAAAAATACTAGTTTTCCATATAAATTCCCACTTTTGTCATGTTTGATTGGCTTTTTTTCCCGTGGAAAATATTTACTTACTTTTGGTCACGTGACCATATTTTCTAGAGAAACAAGGAAAATATTTTCCTTGGGGGTACCTAGATAATTTGTTTTCCAGGGAATTGGAATTTCGATCTTTAAAATATTGGATTATTTTTTAACTTATTAAATATAAAAAATTGGAAAACACGCATGTGAATTGAGAATTTCTCATTTTCTATTTCTTTTTTCTTTTTTTGGGATTTTATGTAACATGGTATTTCTTGCCAATGTTAAGGAATACAGGATCTTATCATCATTTCAAATTTTCTAATTTTGGATCGTTATTAAAGTTTATAACTTTGTTTTATCTTAATATTCATACACAATTCACTCATTGAATTTCTCGCAATTTCCTTTTTTAGCATAAGCTTCTACTTATTAAATGCATTATTGAAATAGTTGCTGCCCTCAAAATTATTCATTCAATCATGAGTGACAAACCGTCTGACGAGACTATAAACATCAGAAAGACTCCCTCTATGCACCATATCTTCATAATCATTCTCAAACGTTCTCATCATATCATCAGTCCCTGAAAAAATCATGCAGCACAAAAGCTTAACTTAGTTATCCATTTTTTATTTGTCGCGGCTTGATTTTGTCACAAATATAAACATATATTTAGCTCAAAATTGGAGTTCACGTAGTTTTGACAAAGAAAAAATTTTGACAAAAAATAAATATAGGAAAAACGTACAATTTATATATAAAACTTGATAATTTCTACAAAAAAAATAATGACTATCAAAAAATAAAATTTGGTAAAACATATTGTTTTCATGGAAAATAATATCTATAAAACACTAAAAGATGGAAAACCACAACTATTTCTAGATGGAAAATCAAGCCAATCAAACACGTATAATTGACATTTCCCATGCAAATTAATTCTAAAGAATTCAATTATCTAGAATTTATTTTCTTTTCATGCATTTTTCATACTTCTAATCAAACAGTACCTTAGATCATTGTGAAATGGGCACACTACAACAGAATAAACAATAGAAAAAAGGGGAATTGACGTCAGTTTGTCTAAAAAACGACGCGCAAAGTAAAGACGGTGGCATTTTTTAAAATTTCGGCAAACCAATACATATCGGTTTCTACTAGAAAATGACGTATGTAACACTCGCTAAACAGTAGGTATTGGTTCCTCATAGAACCGATACCTATAGTCTTACAATAGGCATCGGTTCCTCAAGGAACCGATGCCTATAGTCATACAATAGACACTAGATAAACAATAAGCATCGGTTCCTCAAAGAACCGATGCCTATTGTATGACTTGAGGCTACACGACGCTCTTCCGATCTATCAAATTTAAAATTCAAAATTTTGAATTTTGAACTTGATTAGAATAGGCATCGGTTTTTCAAGGAACCGATGCCTATTCCAATCATTTTTCTTTTTAAATTCCCAAGGCATTGTATTCTTTCCGTAGCTTGACCGGTGAGTCAGAGGAAGAATCCAAATGTGAAGAAAAGATAAGTCTTTCTCCTTCTTCCATGGCCTCCTCTCTATTTTCCCCAGCTTTTTCCTCCTTCCCTTCTTCAGTCTTCTCTTCCTCTTTTTCCTCTTGTTTGGCTTCTTCCTGAGCCTCTATTTCTTCTTCTTTTTTCTCCTCGGGTTTTAGATTTGAGTTCAAGTTTTGGCACAAGTTTGGCTTGCTTTTTCGTGCGTGGATAGACATACTCAATGAACTTTTCGGCTATAATTGATGCTGGAAATTGTTTTGATATTTATTGTTGCTTTTAGGATGACAAATGTGAAAATATTACCTTTTCAACTTGAGTATCTTTGTCGTCAATTTGCTACACCGAAACCGGAATGACACTAGGAAGAAGAAACTAGAACACTGGGGTAATAAGAAATTTATTACTTACGCGCCACAGAATTTGATGACCGAACTATGATGCTTTGTGACCAATGTAAGAAGGAATATCATGTTGGTTGCCTGCATGAATCTGGAATGTGTGATCTAAAGATTTTTTTTTTTTTAATACAATAGGCATCGGTTGTGGTGGCACAACCGATGCTGGCACAACGGATGCCTATTATTCATTTTTTTTTTAAATTGATTTTAGGTGTCGGTTTTTGTGAAACAACCAACGCCTTTAGTAAACTTTAGGAGTCGACCATAGACCGATGCATATACTTGAACAATTCGCGTTGCTGCCGATAGCGTCACCACTAGAACCGACGCGTATTGCTCATTACAACCGACACCTATTATGCTTTTTTGTAGTAGTGGCACTTATATTGCCACCATAAAAAGTAATTATCACACCGCATTTTAAATACATCACATATATCTTATCTTGTAATATTAAGGACAACACCACAACGGTTTTACAGCTATAGCCTACTTTTTAAAAAATTAAAACAAAGTATAAATACATAATACAATTATTAAGTGCTCTCCTGAAATACTTTATGAGTTCATTTTTCTCCCACAACATCCAATTTAAATGCAACCCATTTGATTCATTCACCCTATCAATCCTTCAATTCAAGATCTCATAGTAGCACCTGTTACATTACATAATTTATAATCTTAAAAGTATTTCAATTTTGGAATTACTTTCTTATGAAAGATATTATAATGTCAACAAATAATTTTATCTTTTAACTCTTTAATTCCTTTGGTACATTATTCAATTTACACTTTCTATTAACCATTTATTTTTTGCTTTGATAGGTAGCACATTGATTAAGGTATATGTATTATTCATCCCAATTTGCCACAACCCGTACCCGTCGTGTTTTTATCTTGAATTGAATATAAACCCTAAAACTTTTTTTATGCATATTCTTTGAAGTTTCTCTTTGTCCTCTGACAAGCGTGATTAGTCTTGTCTATTGACAAGTTTTCGACGTAATTTTATTTGGCTTTTTATCTTTTCCGATGGCTTTGGAAGATGTCTATTCTCGACTAACTCTAGATGAAGAAGAAGAATTTCGTGTCGATTTGGAAAAGGACGATGTTACTCAAGCGAATGAGGATCTCCAGTGCTGCCTCATTGGTCGTTTCTTTACAGAGAAGTCAATCAACTTTATTGCTATGAAAAATACTATGGCTTCAATCTGGAGACCAGTGAAAGGGGTGTGTATTAAGCCTCACTATTTCTATTCCAGTTCTCCCACGATCGATGTGAATCGCGTGCTCTAAGAGGGACCATGGATGTTCGATCAGCACCTATTGCTGGCCAAGCGTATGGATGAAAATGTTAACCCACTACAAGTGGAACTATTTCATAGGAGTGTTCGGGTTCAGGTTTATGACATTCCCATTGGATTTATGTCAAAACGGGCTCTTCGACATATCGGAAATTTTATGGGTTCCTTCATTAGCTTAGACCCAAAAAAAAAAATTCTGGAGGATTAAAAACTTTCATGCATCTCCGTGTGCTTCTTGATGTTTAGATGCCATGAAAAGAAAGATAAAACTGCGTATACCTGGCGGCGATTGGATTTGGGTTAACTTCAAATATGAAAGGCTGCCAACCTTTTGCTTCGTCTGTGGAAAAATCAGCCACTCTGACCGATATTGTGAGAAGATCTTCAATTCTCAAGGTGAGCAGGTTGAGCGTGCATATGGGCCTTGGTTGCATACTCTGACTCACCGGAATGTTCATCAATCCAGTGAGAAATGGCTGAGGAATGAGACGTCGGAACAGTCGGGTACTAGGAAGGGAGGTTCCGAGGATATGGCCGTGGAAAGAGTTTTTCCTAATTTATTTCCTGTGATTCCAGCTATTGAAAAAGGGAAGAATCCGGTGATTAATGTGGAGGTGTTAAACCAGCCAATAACACTGCATGCTTCATCTTCATTATTGATAAATGAAAATCTTCTATTTAAGGACGTGGTTGACCAAGTCTCAAGTTTTGGGCCAAAATTTGCTGATGGGCTTTTGGTTTTGGACCAAAAATGGCACCGAGTTGATGATAAGAAGGATTCGACAATTTCCGATGAAGACAATCTGGCGTACCAAGGGCCAAAAAACTGTGTTACGGTGGGCCTGCAACGGTCCAATGAGTATTCTTAGTTGAAACTGCTGTGGACTTAGCAACCCATGTGCAATTTAGGTCCTTTTAGACCTTGTTTCGAGTAATAAGCCAGATTTTATTTTTCTTATGAAACTCTTTCATGTAATCAGCATCTTATGGCAATAAAAAATAAATTGGGCTACGATGGGTTATTTTCTATTGATTGTATAGCACATAGTGATGGTTTAGCTATGTTCTGGAAAAAAACAAGAGATGGCATCTCTCCTAAGCTATTCCCAACACCATATTGATGTTGAGGTTTCTATTAGAAACCAGCCTAAATGACGTTTGACGGGCTTCTATGGCATACTGGACCGGTCTAAACGTAAAGAGGGTTGGGATCACCTTCGACTGCTTGCTTTATCATTGACTCTTCCATGGGCTTGTATTGGAGATTTTAATGACTTGCTCCATCACCGTGAGAAATTTGGGGACAATCCCCGTCCGAATTGGCTACTTAATGGGTTTTGTGAGGCAATTGAAGATTGCCAACTTCATGTCTTGGGGATGAAGGGGCATCAATTCACATGGTTTAAAAGGCACCGGCTTCCGGGATGGATTGAGGAAAGGTTGGATAGAATCTTCGTTAATTCGGATTGGGCCAATTGCTTTAGCAACGCAAGTGTCTAGAACTTGGGAATTTTTTCATCTGATCACTCTCCCATTTTCCTCCAACCTCAATGCATTCGACCAAGACCATAGGAGCGAAGGTTTAGATTTGAGAATCAATGGCACTATGAACCAAATTGTGCTCAAGTCATGGCAACAAACTGGCAGAGAAGTACGGGAGATTCCGTCCAATTTAGGCTAGAGCAATGTGGCGCTGCTTTATCTAGTTGGGATGGTGGAACACTTAGAAAGCTAAAACAAAAGATCAAACGCTGCCGGGACACTATGGACAGATTGTATTCCAGGCGCAATGATGCTGATTTGTGTGCTTTTCCAATGCCCAAGTTGAATATTTTGTTGCCCTTCACCAGCAGGAATCATATTGGATATAGAGAGCTAAAAAATTCTGACTTTAGAAGTGGAGATTCCAATTTGAAATTCTTCCATAAGGCTGCATCTGCTAGGAGAAAGAAAAACTTAGTCCTGAAGCTGAAAATTTCCAATGGAGACTGGACGACAAGTGAAGAAGTTATTAAAAATATCATGCTCGATTATTTCAATTCTCTCTTCATTTCATCTAGGAGATGCTCTACTTCCTCTTCTATTCTCTCTTTCATTGGGAATCGTGTGTCACAAGCCCAAAATGATGCCTTGGTCGCTCCTTTTACTACACATGAGGTACGCGAAGCAATTTTTAGTTTGCATCCTGACAAATCCCCGGGGCCGGATGGCATGAATCCGGCCTTTTACCAACACCACTGGGAGATTATTTGGGGGGATATTTCGCAGGCCGTCTTGTTATGGCTGAATCAGTATAGATTCTCAGCTGAGTTGAATGATACGCTGATTGTTTTAATTCTAAAAAAGAAGGGACTAAATCCATGAATGACATTAGACTCATCTCCCTGTGTAATGTTTTGTATAAGATCATAGGCAAAATGATTGCAAACCGTTTCAAATCTTTGCTTCCTAACATTATTTCCGGTGCTCAAAGCGCTTTGTGCCGGGGCGCTCCATTTCAGATAATATTATGGTTGGCTTTGAGATGTTGCGTTATATGAAGAGGAAGAGGCAAGTTAAACATGGTGTGGCTGCCCTTAAAATTGACATTCGGAAGGCATATGATAGTCTTGAGTGGGACTTCTTGAAGGATGTCTTGCACCAAATGGGTTTTCATTTTCGCTGGATTGATTGGGTGATGCTTTGTGTTCCTACTATCCGATACAATATCTGTCAAGGGAAGTGAGTTTGGTCCTATCATTCCTGAAAAAGGACTCCAGCAAGGTTGCCCATTATCTACATATCTATTTATCCTTTGTGCCGAGGCTCTCTCATCCTACTAACAACACAAGGTGGTTTCCGGCCAACTTCATGGAGTTAAATTTCCTTGAACTACGGCAGTTGTTTCCTCTCTCTTTTTTGCTAATGACTGTTTGTTGTTTTTCCAGGCAAACTCTAGAGAGTGTGGGGAGATTAAACATACTCTTGACATTTATGAAAGGAAATCGGGGCAGTCTGTAAACTTTCATAAGTCATCCCTCTTCTTCAGTTCAAACATTTCATCCTATAGCCAACGAGATATTTGCTCCAGCCTTGAGATTCAATGTTCGGAGGGTTATTCCCGCTATCTTGGGCTTCCTTCTATGATAGAAAGGAAGAAAAAGGACATTTTTGCCTATATCAAAGACAGAGCTTGCCAACGTATGTAGGGGTGGAAGGAAAGGTTTCTCTCTCGTGCTGGTAACGAGATTCTACTTAAATCAGTGATTCTAGCCATTCCAAATTACACAATGAGTGTCTTCTTGATTTGGGTCACCCTTTGTGAGGAGATTGAGCGTAAGATGAATTCCTTTTGGTGGGCTTCCAGCAACAATGACACGAAGAGTATTCATTGGCTTAGTTGGGATCATATATGCATACCTAAAACTCATGGTGGCCTCAAATTCAAAAAGCTTCATAAAGTAAACATAGCTTACTGGGGAAGCAAGCTTGGAAACTTATAGTGGATCAACATTCTCTAGCCTCTCGGGTCTACAAGGCCAGATATTTCCCTTCCTCTAACTTCTTGGAAGCCAAGGTTGGTCACAACCCTAGTTACATCTGGCGTACTATTATGGTACCCAACAGCTTTTCAGAAATGGTTGTCGGTTTCGTGTTGGGCATGGGTCTTCAATTCAGGTGTGGGACGATCCGCAGCTCCCAGATAATCATAGTGGCTTTGTTACTTCTACTCCTATTCTAGATGCATCCCAAGTAACTGTTTGCAACCTTATGATGGAGGGTAATCTTCAATGGGACAGAGATAACCTACAGGACTTGTTCAATGAAAGGGACTGTCGCTTGATCTTAAAAACCCCCTTGAGTGACCGTAGAAGAGAAGATTATATTGTATTTTTTGGCTTCACGATTCGAAGGGCATTACTCCGTTCGGAGCGGATATAAAGTCGTGATGCTTGATTCTCCTATTGGTGCGTCGACTCTTGCTGATCCTCTATGGCAGCAGCTTTGGCATCTCAACGTCCCGGCTAAAGTCAAGAATTTTTTATGGCGCACTGCGCTGGGAATTCTTCCCACTGTTGACGCTCTTCGAACAATGTGAGTGCATGTTAATTCCTGCTATCCGGTGTGCTAGAATGTCGATGAATCTGTCCTCTACTCCCTTGTTGATTGTATGTTTGCTGGAAGCGTGTGGTTAGCCTCCAAAGTCCCCTTGATCCAAGGTCAGTTTTCCTATTTTAGAGATTGGCTATCCTCGACTTTTGATAGAATGTAGAAGGATGAAAGGAACATGACCGCAATGATGCGCTGAGCAATTTGGGCCAATCACAATGAAGTAGTGTGGAATGCGAGATCCTGTTTGGCTCCCCGCGTGGCTGTCCAAGAGGAGATGTTTTGCCATCAATGATGTGAATCTCAGTTAATTAGTTTTGCTCACGCACCTTCCTTAAATCAGCCTAATGAAGTTCAGATTTGGTCACCTCCGGTTCATGGCTCTCTCAAAGTGAATATTGACACAGCCCTCTTTGACAACCAATACAAGACAGGGTTGGAATTATCGTTTGGGACGAGTATGGTTTCTTTATTGCATGCAAGGCAGTGGTGTTTCATGGAAAAGTTGAGGCTCCCTTGGCTGAAGTGTTGGCATTCCGTGAGGCCTTGAGTTGGGTAAAAAACCGTTTTGTCCTACCTAGTATTTTTGAAACTGATGCACTGGCCGTTCATTGCTCCTTCTTATCCAAGGCTACTAATTTGTCTTATTTTGGGATGCTAATTGAGGATTGCCGTTCAATCTTTCGACACATGTCTAATGTCGAGTTTAAGTGGATTAGGCACCCTGCGAACCAGGTTACTCATACTCTCGCCAGGGCAGCTGGTTCTTTGTCAAAGACCATGGAATTGTCCTATTTTCCCCCATTATTTTTATCTGATGTATTATTGATTGATCTTATAAATGAATAAGTTTGCTTCTTTAAAAAAAAAAGTGAAATTTTCAGACCTATCAGAGAAAATAAAAATGAGGGCAAAAATAAAAGAAAGGGAATAATGCTATAATTCCAAATTTTAAAGAACTAAAATCCAGTCACAAATGAGAAAACAAAATTGCAGGGAATGAGGTGAACCAATAAGGAAAATGAGAAAACAAGACTATTTATTTATATAAGTTTACTTGAGGATGTAAATGGGAAAAAAGAAAAGAGAAAAAACATGCCATAAATATTAAACTAAGGTTATCAATGTAATTTTAGTTAAAGATGTTTAAGTAAAAAAAATGTGGTGTGGAGAATAAAAAATGTGGTTGGAATATAATTACCCTTCAAATTCATTTAGCTTCTAAATGTGTATATTTGAAGGACCTCATTATTTACTTTTTATTGTAAGTGCATCCTTAACTTTTTTCCCTTCAATTTTTATCGTTAATCTTCCACTATTTTTGTAAATTTTGTCTATATAGATATTTTTTGACTAACCATATTCTTTATTTAGACATCAAATTACTTATTTATCCACGCTAATTTTAAATAACCAAATTATATATATATAACGAATAAGAAGCAAGAATTTTTTTTTTTCTTTTTTCTTTTTCCAAACAACGCTATCATAGTTTAGATATAACGAGCAAGTTAATTGTTAAAAATTAATTATAAAAAATGGTACAAAAAACTTGAGGGCATAATTGTGGTCATAAACAAAGTTGTAGACCTCTTCATGAATTAAATTGTGGTGCACATAACATATTTTGTAGTAGGAATATAATTAGCCTAATTATATTGCCAAAACCTTACAAAGCTAGAATTTAAAATATTATTTATTTACTTAAGTATCTTGGATGTTACACAACTTATTATTTTTGACCATATATGACATTACAGAATTCTTGTGTGTGTGTGTGTATATATATATATATATATAGATGTTGTATCTTGTACATACTCATTTAGGCAATTATCAATATAATAGTTTTCTACAATTGGTTCTTCAATTTTCTCATTTTCATCATCATCTTGCTCATCTTTCAGTTCAATTATTTTCAACATTTTTGTCTTTGAAACATATATATATATATATATAGCCACAACACCTAATTATTTCACTTTAAAAAAAAAACAACAGAGAATTTTATTGAAAACAATAGGGAATTTACAACCAAGGTGAAAGAAAAGGGGACAAATCAACCATTTTCCACCTTCAAGCAGCACACAACAAAGAAAAAAGAAACCGCACATAGGCAGCAGAGTACAAGGATAAAAAACAAAAAAGTAATTTCCCAAAGACAATAGATCAAATCAGCACTTTTCAGGGTAGGGAAATCTCCAATGCCAATAACAGAAACCATTCCAAGAAGCCCAACGCAACATATCTTTGCACCTAATATATATAATACTGGTTTTTTTCACAAATTATTATGCAATGAAACATAATATGAGCCAAAAAAATGAAAAACTTGGGTAATAGAGGATTTTATCATGATATCATGAACAAATATGAAATCATCGTCCATCAAGCGCAGTAAGAGTGACATCATTGATGGAAACTCCCTTTTGCAAGGAAGTGACATGAGAAGAGTTCCACTTCTCAGCGAAAACTGGTTGCTTTGGTAGAGGCAAATTGATGATTTCCCTACTTAGCATTGCAAGAACAATTGAGAATATAGGCCTGTCTTCAGGAAATTCCTGCACACACAATAAAGCAATATGAAGGCATCTCACCATCTCGCTCTTGAAATCTGCTTCGTATATTGTTTGATCAATGAAGGCCAAACCATTGTCTTCATTCCATAATTTCCATGCCTGATAAATACAATATCATGTATAAAAGCAGGTTTAGTATTTAAAGAAAATGTACTTAGACAAAAAGCATAAGTATTTGAAGCTCCTTACATATCCCAAAAGGCTCAAAGAGTACTCATCATTGTAAAAGTTGGAATTCTTTTTCCCACCCAAGATTTCTAATATTAGAACTCCAAAACTATAGACATCAGATTTTTCAGAAAATCTTCCTTCCATTGCATATTCAGGAGCCATGTATCCACTACAACAACATAGTATGTCATGTAAGTTTTGAAAATATTAAAGATATAATGATAATTATTTGTCAATTCAACATTTTCTTACTAGGTTCCAACGACTCGGGTAGTGTTGGCATCATCTTGGTTGCCTCTAAATATTCTTGCCATTCCAAAGTCTGAAATCTTTGGACTCCAATCCTTATCGAGTAATACATTGCTTGGTTTCAAATCTCTATGGATTATCTTTAATATAGAATCCCTGTGAAGATAAAGTAAGCCTCGCCCAATACCTTCAATGATACTAAAACGTTTCTTCCAATCAAGAATCTTTTGTGATGAATTTGGATGATCTACAAAAGAAATAAATACATTTAGATCCCAAAAAAAAACACTATAGGAGATGTTCTAGAATACTGGACAAAAAGAGTTGAACTTCAACTAACCAAAAAGGGACACGTCTAAGCTTTTATTTGGCATGTATTCATAAACTAGAATTTTCTCTTCTTTCTCAACACAATATCCAAGTAATCTGACAAGATTTCGATGTTGGAGTTTGGAAATTACGGTCACTTCATTCATAAATTCTTCCATTCCTTGTCCAGACACTACTAAAAGTCTCTTCACTGCAATTTCTTTTCCGTTTGCCAATTTTCCCTACGTAAGAATTATCAGAAGTTTTTCCACATTTGAATTCGGCCGAATATACTAGTACTCCACAAAAATTTCCACTAAAAATTACCTTGTAAACAAGACCAAAACCACCTTTACCAAGTCTATTCTCATCATGGAATTGGTCTGTGGCATTTGCAAGTGTCTCAAAGGTGAATAAAGGTAACTCTTCCATATTGACTTTATCCAAATCATCGATTTGAACTTCATACAAATTTGCCTTGTCTGTTTTTGCTTTAACTATTGATCATTTCACAGAAAATAGTTAACTTTTAACTCAAGAAATAGACACAACAATCTTCCGATCTTGAAATTTGATACTACCTTTTCTCCTAGCTATAACCACCATACGCCACCAAGAAATGAATATGCAAATGAAAATGGCAACCAAACCACCAATTATTGGAACTACAATAATAACCAGCTTTTTTTCTCCATTTCCATCTGAAAGAAAGAGATATCATTTGACATTTGTTAATGCAAATCAAGGAAGTTCTTACAACATTATTGAATGGCAAGTTAAATATACCTAGCTCCGAATATTCTAGCCGGATGTAAAGATCTATACCAACATGAGAAATTTGCTGCATGTCTATCAAGTCTTGCCTCCAGAATATACAACCACGATTGATGTCGTGTGCATAAGCTATGCAGGAACAATTCTTTGAGCAAAGGTTTCTACATTCCTCTTGTGGGCTTGGAGGCCCCGGCTCAGGAAAGTCGGGCACTTTCATGGAAGGAAGCCTGAAGAATTTGTCCTTTTTATTTCCACTGCCAATATTATTATTTCCTTGACAAGCCATTGGTTTCCTCCTGATACATCCACTAGTCCAAATCCCTCTTCCCCATTCTTGTAAATTCTTTGGTTCAAACCCTCTCACACAAGAACATATAGGAAAACTCTGGGCATTACAGCTCCCATATGGACCACAAGTCCCATAGACATCGCATTCATTTGCAGGAGTCAACCATGTAATATCCCACTTGTGGGTTTGAGCATTCCATATAGTTCGAATCGCACTCCCATTAGGAATCAATTCAGTTTTCTCTAATAATTTCCCCTTTGGAGAAGATATGCTAAAAGTTCCTGAATCATTTATAAGAACAGTTTCTTCCAAGTAAACAGAAGAATGAGCACTTGCACCAATAAGAATCTTCCCGTTCCATGGACCACTTCGCCAATACGGACGACTTCTGTTCCATATAAAGATTTGAGGAATTTTCAAAGCCTGGAGCCCTCCTGTAAAACTTCCGAAATCTGGATCAGTCATACTTTTCCAAGAGGACACTACAACTTTATAACCTGTATTTGTGTTGTCAGATAGTCTTAAAGTAGGTAGCATAACATTAGATGGATGTAAGAAGCTCTCCCAAATACTATTCCCACTTGAAATTTCCCGTAGAACAAGATTTCCAGTGTCCATAAGCTCGACAGTGGCATTAAGGAAAAATGTTGTAACATTTGTCGACCAAAAAATTTCTCCTTTTCCATTCATGAGTACAATATTCCCATCCTGGGATATCGTTACCCTGCCAGAAGCATCTTGAATTGGTCTGCCCCTATTGGCAATCCACACGACCGTTGATTCAGAGAAAGAATAGTAAACACCTAAATAACGATTCGTGGTTGTATTATCAGGGGAAAAGAATCCCAATTTGAAGACATTCCCAATGGATGATATGGTGTCTGGATCTTTTATGACAAGATTTCTTGAAATAGTGGTAGTTTTTGCACTGAATCCAAAATGGAATAGGGATTGAAGAATAATGAGATATAGAATTTGGGCAATTAGCATTCTTAAAGAATTTTGTAATAGCTGTGAGGGAATTTTGACACCAAATTAAGGGTAGCTAATGGTTTTGTGTTTAAAAATCTATATAAATTCGCAGTATATAAAGCCATTTTTTTCTACAAAAGTTGGACCAGTATATAAAGCCATTGAGAAAATACAAATTAATTAAATCATTTCAAAGTCTTTACATTTGACATCAAACTGTTGTATGTAGACTAATCGCCACTCAGAATGTACTAAAAAAGTCTTTTGCTATCAAAATCAGATGCGGATGTGAAGAAAATTATCACAACTCAAAAGTTTTTTCCCATATTACTCATTTCAATTCTATTTTGAAATATAAATAGAACCTTAATGAGATAGCCAATTGTAAATCATAATGCTTTTACAATTTTGCATGATTTCTTGGATAAGAAGAAGAAGCAACTATAATTCCATCCCTCAATTCGATCCCCCCCCCTAAAGTTCCCCATCTGTATGCAACAAAAAAAAAAAGTTTTTCAAAAATCGAAGTTGTTTCCATGAGAGAGGGTCATGAGATTTTATTTCCAATTGGAAAAAGAAAAAAAGAAAATAAAATAAACCTCCCATATATAATTGACTTTCTAGAACTGAGTAGGTGGAAGACTTTCCAAGAGGAGCAAGACTTGACATTTGATTATTAAAGTAATTGCCTACCTTTCTACTTTGAATTTTTTTTTTGAGTAAATATTTTGAATTAATAAGAAAAGGAAATGAAATTGTCACCGATTCTAACTTATTTGTAATATATATGCTCACAAAATTGGAATTATGTTCCTATTCATCCTCATGTTATTGCACCACATTTTCGCAACTTGAATGCATGGGACATTAGACATATGTATTTGCCGTGAATAAGTGATATTCTATTGTAGGCTATCTCGGATTGGTAGGTTTGGAGGCCCACAAACAACCAATTCATGATAGCTAAGTAGGCATGTCACCTCAACATATACATGTCTCCTAAAAATTATTTTGTAAGAATAACTAAAGCAAATATTACCTCCGTCTCACAGAGATAATCCAATTTCAATTTTCACAGATATCAAGCAAAGTGCAATTAATAGTATTGGAAAGGTAAAATTTAATATTATTTCCCCAATATATCATTTCCTTTATGAAATTTTCCACTTTAAATAATACTATTTTAGTGATTACAATACACATTAAATAGACCTATAAAAGAAAATTCATATTTCAACTACCTTTTTAATAGGAAAATAGACTATATTTTGCGACGGATGAACAAGAAAAATTGGATCATATTTGTAGAACCGAGGAAATACATTATTCCAAGTAAGGAATAACCTTTAGGTTTATTCAGGGTGGCAATGATTCAAAAATATAAATAAGAATAAGAATAACATTTTTGAATAAATTAGTGAATTTCAGAAATAATTAGGCAGGTATATAAGGGGACCAATTTGCCAAAATCCGCACGGGCAAACTTTGTGCAACATTTGAGGTTTGGGGATTGAATTTAACTTTCTAAAAAGAAAGGGACTAATATTGAATCCTCTGAAATTTTAGGGAGATCAAAATAAATATTTTTTGAAAATTCAAAGATAACAAAAGTCATAAACCAGGTTTTCCATGAAAATTCCCAACCGATTGATACACCAATAGTCAAGTCTTCAGTCAATTGGTGTAATACGTCGCATAACCTAGGAGCATTAGCTGCTCGGGTACATCAATACTATTAGGAATTAAGGTAAATTTCCCGATTACACCCACAGGACCGTTGATCAAGAAATTTAATTGAGACAAGAAAAATAAAAGAACGAAGATAAATTTAACGGACTATCAAAACTTTCCATTATATGATTAAAGTCGCTACACCTATATAGAATTTTCACTCGCCAAACCAATCCCCCAAGTATTACAAGAAAAATATAATAAGCTTTATCGCATCTACCAATTTCTACTATTTGCCTAACCCGCAAAGAATAAAAGAAATCCCAAGAAACTAGGGTACTATTTTTCTTCACAAGACTCTCTGACCCGGCCCAAGTGACACTTGGAAAATCACCCCGAGCTTTACCACATCTAATTTTCTACCCATTGAACAAACCACAAAGAGTTACAAAAAAACTCTTCAAGGTGCTAGGTTCACCAATCTTTCCCTCAACTCACTTGTACTACTGGTGCATAAAAGAAGAGGAAAACACCTCTATTTATAGGCTTTGTTGACTTAGAGAACAAGACAATTCCTTCTATGATTTAGATTCCTTTTCCTCCTAGAATTCTTCTTCTTTCATTTTCCTTTTCAACTTTGGATTTTTTTGGCAACAAACCCAACAATCTCCACCTTGCCAAAATAAGCCAAAATCTTCATCCTCTCCAGTCTTGTACACAATACTTGAGAAATTATTAAGCAAGCCTTTGACACACTTCGGCAGTCCCATACACCACCACATGAGTATAACCACTTAGAATTAACAAGATTCCAAGCATTTCATCGGCTCAATGTCAAAATAAACGTGCTGATATTTGTGGTGCAACTTTCTTTTTGGCTTTCTAGAGAGCTCATCAGCCATCGACATTATTACAACCACACACCCTGCATCACAGCCAACCAATACCCGTGTGTAAATGCAACCGCTAAAAGTAACATACATCCTTTATCATGACACCTAGCGACACGCCATGAGGATGTACCCACCTACTTCATAGCACATCTCCACCACCCCTCATACCAAGAGAGTCGGATTGTCCAAATCCGAACAATAGCTGCATGCTCCATCTGGACAATATTTTCTCACGTGGTCAGCCAGTCTATAACACCAACAAGTTGCAACACCCACCAGTTTCCAGACGAGCCCAGTGAGAATTTTTGTAGCTACACCAATTCGCAAAGAACTAAACCATTTTTCTAGGTGCAACAATTTGGAAAACCTCTTGCCGGATACACCTCTCCAAATTAATACTACAGTTCCTTCAAAGCAAATATCCCATGAATATTTACAAGAACATTCCCGGCCAGATGGAGACACATCCTGCTTCCAGTCTTCAAATATAAATCTTCTCAATCACTATCTCTCATACTGGCTCCAGCAACTTTGTAAGAACAAGTGGACAGTTTTCCTTTGAAAGCTTTAAATCGCCCAACTTTGTAAGGTTGGTTTTGTGAAAATTTCTTGTATTTTCTTTAGGTGGTTAATGGGGAAATTAACAGTTGGATTTTTGTTTTGCACATATAATGCTACTGCTGGGATGTGTACAGGTTGGTTACATTCAACCTGTAGAGGAGACTGCGTTAAATTTTATGTACAATGCAATTTAACCAAGCATTTATACATGTTTATTCTCATCATTACGGGAAAAATGATATATAACCGGTTTTGTGCACATTTCTTGTGTTTTCTTTAGGTGATTGATGGGGAAATTTACTGTTGGATATTTGTTTTGCAAAGTTAAGGCTCGTGTTGGGATTTACAGGTTGGTTACATTCGATTTTTAGGGGAGGCTATGGCAAATTTCTATAGAAATTTGTATTTAATACGAATTCGTACATGTAGCCTAACTTCGTTGTTCTTTTTGTAATAAGGCACATGCTTTTGGCGATACTCATAGAACCCTTTTGATGATGCACAAGTAAAGCACATTATTTTGTCGAAGTCTTGATTAGCTCTGTTTATGACAATGTTTTGTTTTGGCCTCTTTGAATTATTGACTACGCGTTTAAACAGGAATGGTTAATTCAAATTCCAATTATTTAGATGGAGCAGTGCTTAAAAGTGTCATTGGGTTGTGATCGTTTTGCCCCTCCCTTCAACGCCGAAGATTACATCTTCCAGGCAACAAGATTAACTTGGCAAATGAATTTTGGTCCATCTAATTCACATTTAACATTAAAACTGTAATTTCAATGCAATTATTGAAGGACAATGAAAGAAAGATCACAAATTTAGCTCAAGCCAACACTAAATGCCAATGCAAATACAGCACTTAAATAACAAGCATGGATAAGTACAATCCAAACAAGGAGAATGGTACTCCTTACAAAGTTTACACCAATAAGTAGCAATACATTTCATCACAAACACAAGCTTTGTCAAGTTTAGCCTGAAGTGGTCTTCATTCAACTGCAATATAACTTTTCCCTTGTGGAAACTGGAGAGCGACACCTTCACGTTCAATTCGACCGATACACGGGCATCATATTTTCTTCAGCAACTAATTTGGACAAATAATCAGCTATATCAAATGTTGAACAACGCAATTGCATAAGCTGAAACTACATAAGTGGCAATAGAATCATTTTTATCTACTTAAAATATCAATGCTAAAAAATTCTTCGGTAAAATAAAATCTAACACAATAGATTTATTTGAACATTGCACTTGCACTTTGCACTTCTGCAGAACATCCAAAGTATGTATAACACTTACGAAAATGAACTAAGAAAGGCTAACCACCAGGCATAAGTAAACTAAAATTTGGAAGTATTTGATGAAACACCTTGAGCTCACTAGATAGAAATTTAGCTGCGTCCTAAGTTTATCTCTAACATTTTAACTATTTTTCTGAGATCTTTTCAGCATTCAATGGTCAAATTTCTCACCTCAGGGACAAGAATCAATCAGATTTGGTCCAAGCCAAAAGCCCACGAAAGCTTTGAGAATAATTACAAGAATCCTAAAAACCTAAATCAACTAAAGTACCACGCACACCACCGTATGCCCCGATCAATCCATCATCCTTTTCAATGAATATTAAAAGTTCAGACCTTAGTTTTATCAAAAAAAAAAAAAAAAAAGTTCAGACCTTAGTTTTTACTTCCTTGAATTTGTTCAAGTTTCTTCACCATTGGAGCTCTTCTTGTTGTGCGAATCCGACTTGGGTGAAGGGCTTTTCCGGCGCCGGCGACCGAGGGAGGCGATTGGGCTTGGTGAGTTGGGGACTGTGGGTGTTTTGGAATGATTTGCCACAAACTCGGGTCGCCGGGTGCGGTGTTGATAGGGGCTTGGTGCGCCCGTTTTCCGGCGCCGGTGGGATGCGGCGGCGCGGGGAGGAGATAGGGTTGGGGGGAGTTTACTGTTGCAGATTTTGGGTGGGGGTTGGGGGGTTTGAAGTTTGAACGACAATGAAGAATGGAGGTGAGGGTGGGTTCCTCTTTTCTTTTTAATTGACTCCCACGCTTTTTGCTGATTCACTCATCCATATCAGTAAATTGGTTCTTTAACAAACCAATTCTTGGTTTTGTAGAAAAACTCCCAACATGACGTGTATATTTGAATTCTTGAAACCGGTGTGTAGAAATTTATCTTATGACCACCGGTAATAATTCTCAAAATGATCCCTGATTGAGTAATTGTAAAATAAATTTAGTTGTCAATGAGGCCTTAACTTATTTAGTTAAAAGGCTAGGGTTGAGGAGAATGTAGCAATGAAATTTGATACCGATGATGGACTTAATTCAGAAGGATTTGTATTGTTGATAACTTTGCGTTTTGTTCAGAAGAATGTAGCAATGAGATTTGATACGGATGATGGACTTAACAAGTATTACAACTTATTATTATACCTATGATATAATAACTCAATAATAATGTTCAAAGTCAATTGTGACAAAATTAGAAGCATATAATCGTAAACATCAAATTGATCAATCAACAAAATAGAAATCAACCAAAGAGTCCCCTTTGGTCTCTCTCCATCTCTATAATATAACACTTACAAGAAAATTGTGAAAACATCTCTCTCAAGTAAAAAATTCTTGCGAGTGACAACACAGAATAGAATAGAAGGGGAGCATAAAATATTTTCCTCTTTGAAAGAACACTAAAAGAAATTTTCTCATCTTTTCACGCCCAAAATTATGAATCCAAGAACTTTATTAAGAAATTCTAAAAAACAACTATCTCGTAATCTTTCAATCATGAGGCACACATGTAGTTTGTTTCTAAGTTTTTAACTACCTCATGCCGGATCCCTTCCTAATTCTTATTTTATGAATCATGCATAACAAACTTTTAACAACTACTCTCATCTAAGAAAAAAAAAAAGAAGAAAGAAAAGAAAAAGCTTTTTAACAACTACAATTTGTAAGTCATGACTCAACACACTTGGAAGGAAGAAAGAAAATAGAAAGACAGCAATTGCTTTTTATCAAAGAAAAATATTACAGTACGGAGATGCCAAAAAATTATTTTTACATAACCACCCAACCCAACCCCAATGAAAAACAAGGCCAAAATTTTGACCTATCACAATTAATTTATCAAATTTCACCTTATACTCGTAGCCACTAAAAATTATTTCAAAATAACAGAGTTTATTCTTAAGCTGATGATGACGACGATGAATGGCTGCGACAGAACTGAGAACTACCACTCTCCATTCTTTCAAGAATGAAATGCCCCAACATATCTTTAGATTTCACCAAATTTTCTTTGCACAGAAATTCTTCACTGGTGATTCTATCCACCTTCATGTTGAAATCATGCACAAATATATGCGTTTTCGGGTTCGCCCCTGCCTTCTTGCTCCGGGCTAGTACGCCGGCGGTGAAAATTGCAGCCATTCTTCCAGGTGCCTCCGGCCAGTACCCGCGAGGCCCATCCACCAATATGATATCCCAATCCACCTCGTAGAGCTGGTTAGGAAGATCGTTCAATCCCAACTTGCATTCTGAAAACAGAAGATTCTGTACCGGCCGACATTCGTTGTGAACTTGTTCTTTAACAGATGAAATTAGCTCTTTCATTTCGCTTATCTTCGTTGAGTACTGAACATCGTAGGCTTCGATTTCTGGGTACTTTTCTTCGATGTAGGCTGCGTAGTACCGGTTTTCATCGATGAAAACGGTTCTGCCGTTAGGATTCAGCGCTTTCCAGAGAAGGGTTTCGTGGGTTAGGCCGAAAACCAGGAAATTACAGGGATGAGAGCATTGCCGGAGAGCATCGGAAATCTGTTTGATATCAGTGTAGGACATGTGCTCCGTGTTGTTCGAGCTGGAGGCATAGTGGACTAAGGCTCTCACCACAGCCTTGGAAAGTGGGGGATTGGTGGCTCCGGCGGTGGCGGAGGAGGCTCCGCCGCCGACGGCATTGGTGGTGATGGATTCTCTGGTGTAAATCAGCGTAACAAGGAAAGCCAGAGTAAGGAAGGAGACAAATGCCAGAAGCCAGAGCCGGTTGGAGCCTCCCTGTTTTTGGATGTAGGGATGGAGAAGGATCAGTTTGGTGCTGTTGCTAAGATTGTTCTTCATGATTTTGGAGGGAGAGGGGAAAAGAGATTATTTTTCAGTAGTGGTTTTTTTCCTGAGAATTCAAGAAAATGGAGTGATTTTTAAAGCTGCTTATGCCCTAATACCCGGCTAACATGAGGACGGCGTTACATTCCCGGCATTTATTTAAAAATGTTGACTCTGTCCTAATATCAAACTGATATATGACCCATTAACGTCAGTGTTTGGGAATTCGACCTTCCCATCCTAATAATGCAAAAATTATGATGAGATTAGGTGGGGTTTTAAGATTTAACTGAGCAATTATCAAAACAACATGTAGTAAAATTATAATTTTGAAATATAATGAAAATCAAACACCTACGGTCAAGAGAAAAAAACTCGGGGTCATCAATCTAAGTCGAATTGCTTTAAACTAAATAACTAAATAATTTTGGAAGATAAAAATATAAATTATTTTAACTCTAGACGTGGTTGGAGTTACTCCTTTCTTTTTCTTTTTTTTTTTTTTTTGTGGTTTTTGGGGTTGGTGGGGGGGGATTTTTTCTAAGTAACCCAGCTCTGGATACCATAAGGAACCCAAGAGCCAATGATGTGTTTACACCCAAGTTAGGTGTAAACACTTCATTGGCTCATAGGCTTCTTAAGGAACCCAGGGCTAGGTTCCTTATAAGTGCTCGTGGTGGGGGTGGCAGTGTTTTAAACTTATCCTTGTTTTTATCAATTTTTCTTTAATCAAACTCGATTTTTTTCTATTTGAATATTGCTTTTAAAATTCTCGAATTTGGGGCAATTCAGCCGTTATTCCAACCAATACTTGGTTTATCAATCTAATTATCAAGTCCATCATGATTTTTGGTTAAATACTAGATTGAACCAATCACATTCACATATCTCATAAAACTGTGTGTACCACGCAAATTTTTACCACTAATTTTCACAAAATTTATTTTTGATAACTTGTTTACCACTAAGAAAATACATGATGAGGATAAATATATAAGTGGAGAAGAGAAATGATAAATTAGAGGGGGGTGGTTGGAAGTAAGCGGGTGGAAGTAAGGTAAGGGGCACGGTTGCAGCGACTCAGCAACTAATTACAAGCCAAAAGTCGCTTTTCCTTACTCATTCAATAATGGTTTTGCAAGTCACTTATTTTTGAATTATTAGTTGAGTGAGACAATTTACCTGCTTCATTTTTCATATGGCTGGAATTTTTAAATTGGTCAACCACTCTATTTTTGCTCTTTTGTTAATTCCATTTCTAACCCCCACCCTTTTTTTGCTTAAATGTATATGGTTGTAATCCTTTTTTTTTTTTTTTTTTTTTTTGAAGGAAGAAATCTCATTCATTACTTGCATTGGATAAAAGAACATCATAAATCAGTGGAGGAAACAACAATTCCCACTCCAACGGGCCAGACATAGAACTAGCTGCCCTCGCTAAACGATGAGCTACCTGATTCGCAGACTTACAAATACAAGAGAATGATGTATAATTACCCTCACTACAAAGTTTACGACAATCTTCTATAATAAGACCAAATGGAGAATTGTCTTGAGTTGGGTTTTGAATTGGTGAGTAAACTAGCCGTGCATCCATTTCAACAACGATATGGTCCAATGATAGCTCTTTGATCCAGGTGAGAGCTTCTCGTATTCTCAATGCCTCCGCAAGTTTTGGTTCAAAAGCACCGTCAAACATCACCACTTTACCTCTGATAAAACTAGCTTTGTCGTCACGAATAACAAGACCAATCCCCACACGATTTTGCTCTTCAAAAATACCTGCATCCACATTCACTTTGAGAAATCCTTCGAGCGTAGAAAGAACCCCTCCAGGCATGAATAACCTTTGAGCTTGTGTCCACTGATGGAGCTGTGCCTTTGCAAAAGAAATAACCTTTTCTTCCATAAAGGATTTCGCATTCCAAACAACATCATTCCTATTGCTCCATATCGCCCAGCATAACGTGGCTGCAAATTCCCAATCAACTCGATCAATTTTATCCAGGAGAGAGCCAAACCATTATTTGAAATTGCTCCTGTTACTTGTCAAAGTGCCAATATTTGTGCCTATCCAGACTTTCCTCGCAAAATGGCATGAAACAAGACTGTGAATAATTGACTCATCTTCGTCAGAGCATACTTGGCAGCGAGTATCAATGGCAACTGACTTAGAGCGAATAAGGTCGGTTGTAGGAAGCACTTCGGATACCGCTCGCCAAATAAAATTCTTAATCTTTGGTGGAGCCTTTAGGTTCCAAATCTTCTTCCATAATTTATCCTCCAGAGGAATAGAAGTGTTGCCCCCTATTTGTTGATGCAGTTTATAAGCACTTTTGACACTGTAACATCCCTTAGCCTCATTAAGCCAGAACAATTGATCCTCAACATCATTTTTAGCCAATGGAATTTTCATAATCAGCCTTCGATCCCTATCATTAAACATATCTTTGAGGATATCCAAATCCCATTGCTTTGTTGATTCATCTATTAGTTGTCTCACTGTCACTGTTTCTTCACTAGGAATCATAGGTAAAGAAACATGACCATTCCAAATATCCGGCAGCCATGAGTCTTGCCATACTCTTGTCTTATCTCCTCTGCCAACCGGAAACCGAGTACCGTGTTTGAGCAAACTTTGCTTCTCCATGTGTAACCCGGATTGTGACCCAACTTTGCTTCAAGAAAAGAGGTGCGAGGAAAATATAGAGCCTTCATAGTTCTCGTTGCCAAGGAATCAGGTTCGGTTAAAAATTTCCAGCCATGCTTTCCTAAGAGTGCAAGATTCATATCAAGTAAGCATTTGAAACCCAAACCCCCTCTAGATTTTGGATAACAAAGTCGATTCCATCTCATCCAAGCTATTCCCCTTGATGATCCTTTATGTCTATCCCACCAAAAAGCATTCATCATGCGTTCTAAATCTTCACAAAGACCAAGCGGAAGTAGAAAGTTACTCATAGCGTAATTTGGGACTGCTCGTGCTACTGTTTTGAGTAGTATTTCCTTTCCTGCCTTTGAAAGAAACTTCTCCTTCCAGCCTTGAATTCTTTGCCAAATCCTATCCTTCATGAAATTAAAAATCTCCTTCTTTTTATGACCCAATAAAGAGGGAAGTCCCATATATCAGTTATGTCCGTTAGAAGCCTCAATGCCAAGAATATTACAGATACTTTGTTTGCATTCTTGGTGGACATTGGTACTGAAGAATAAGGAGGATTTTAGTAAATTGATGGCTTGTCCTGACTCTCGTTCGTACACCTCCAAAACCCTTTTAATCACATCTACCTCCCTTAAATTAGCCCTGAAAAAGAAAAGACTGTCATCCACGAAAAAAATGTGTGAAATGACTGGGGCACCGCGAGCAATCCTACAGCCACGAAGATCCCCTGATGCAAGTCTTTTATTCAACTTAGAGAGGCCTTCTGCACACATAAGAAATAGTTACGGGGATAGAGGGCATCCCTGCCTCAAACCTCTTTTCGGTACAATGGGAACAATCTCCATTCCTTCTTGCATGATAAAGAACCGGACAGTTGTGATACATGATGAAATCAAATTAATCCAAGAAAGTGCAAAACCCATACGTGACATAACTCCTTTCAAGAAGTCCCATTCCACCCTATCGTAAGCTTTGCTAATGTCCATTTTTAACACCACAAATCCTTCTTTTCCTTGAGACTTTTTTTTTCAAATAGTGCATTGTTTCAAAAGCGAGAAGTATATTGTCAGTAATTGATCGACCGGGAACAAATGCACATTGTGACTTAGAGATAACATCAGGGAGTATATACTTCAAACGATTAGCTAGAATTTTGGCAATAATCTTATAGAGGACATTACAAAGATAGATAGGCCTTAAATCACTCATAGTTTGCGGGTTGGGAATTTTAGGAATAAGGACAATCTGGGTATCATTTAATCCATCAGGAAACATGCATTGATCAATGGTTTGTAGACAAAATTCTGTTACATCATTGCCGATAACTTCCCAGTGATGTTGATAGAAGGCTGGATTAAAGCCGTCTGGACCTGGAGATTTCTCTGGTAACATATCAAACAAAGCTTTCCGAACATCTTGGTCATTAAATGGGGCGTTAAGCAAGGCATTCTGCTCCTGAGTGATGTCGTGGGTAATCTAGTCCAGAACCTCTGTCCGAGTTTCTTCATTGCATCCAGAAGTAAATAGATTATGGAAATAGGTGCTCATCAAATGAGAAAGCCCTGAATTCGAGTTACGCCAAACACCGTTTGAATCCTTTAGCTTGTATATATGGTTTTTCCTCTTCGTAGCCGTGGTATGGGCATGAAAGAAGAGAGTATTTAAGTCCCCTTCTTTGAGCCAATGTTGCTTCGAACGTTGCTTCCAGAAAACCTCTTTCTTTCGAAGGATAGCTTAATATTCTGCTCTAGATTGATAAAATCCTGCAATAGAGGCAGAATCCCTTCTATGATGGAGCCTACCCATGATCTCTTTACACTGGTTAATACTCTCTTAGAAGTTTGATTGCAACTTTTTACTCCAAGCTTTCAACGCCTGACCACATCCAGTGATACGGGTCACCATTTGATTTGCTTTATTTTTTTCCCAACTTGCCTAGACAACATGCTTACAATCTTCTTCAAAAAGCCAGAAGTTTTCAAACCGAAACCTCTTTCTACCTGATCGAAATAGAGGTGGCTGAGATTGCAATAATAATGGTGAGTGATCAGACGAGAATATACATAAATTTATGACCAAAGCATCTGAGAAAAAACAAGACCAATCGGAATTTGCCAAGGCTCGGTCAAGTTTCTCCTTAACTCAATCAGTTTTCCCTCTTCTCCTGAACCACGTGAATTGATAACCTGAAAGGCCTAAATTGTGCAAACTGCAATCTTCTATAGCCGAATGGAATCTATTAATAAGCTAGTTAGGTTGTTCTGCTCGTCCAATCTTTTCCTCGTGGCTCATGATGTCATTAAAATCCCCGATAATGCACCAAGGATGAGATGAGAGAGTGGATAACTGCCTGAGTAAACTCCAGTTTTTTGGGCAACAACTTCTCTCTGGAGCTCCATAGAATCCAGTGAATCTCCACTTAGGTTGGTTAGGTAACTGAAACTCAATGTTGATATGATTTTTTGACAAGCTGAGAAGAGATGCCATATAGTTTTCCTTCCAAAACAGTGCAAGACCCCCACAATGGTCGATGTTGTCTACAACTATGAGACCTTCAAAACCCAGTTTGTATCTTATTTGCTCCATACGAACTTTGCAAGATAGAGTTTCAATTAAAAAGACAAAGTCGGGCTTATTTTGTTGGACTAGGTCCAAAAGAACCTGAACTGCACGTGGGTTGCCCATCTCACGGCAGTTCCAACTCAAAATACTCATTGTTGTCGGTGGCTCTGCTTGACAAGACCCACCCTTAGTCCCTTTTTTGAAGCCTGGTTCTCCTCATCTCTTGGGCTTGTGTCATCGTAGTTGGCCTGATCCATTAAAGATTCATCTTCAACCCGTCTTCTTTTTGGGTCGTTAATAATAAGTCCATGCAGCTGGTTACTGTTAAGATAATTAGCTTGCTCGTGATCTTCTTCGAAAATTGGATTCCCATAATTTGCCATATTGAACAAATCATTGTTGTCTATGGTTGATTTCTTGATTGCAATGAATCACTGAAAATGGTCGAGAATAAAGTGTTTACAGATACAATGATGTACATAATATAAAACGCTACAAATACGTCCACGTCAATAAAAGTACAACTACGTCATAAGAAGATGAATAGACTATCAAGCATTTTTATGACTTTGAAATACAAAGTTCATGGCAAACCAACATGACCTAAACATCAACTTGGTAAATATATATATATATATTATATATATTGTAATAAGAAGACAAGTGTAGCACAATTTGTTATTAGAGTATTATGTCGTGTCGTTTTGTGCACTGCGTAGCGGTACCAAAAATAACCCACAAGATAACAAGGTGTTAAGTTCATCGAAGGTGTGTCACTTCAAGTTCCATAGTGTGGCTGTCTTAACTGCTTAGCTTAATATTCTGATATATATGCTCCATAGAAAAAGAGGATATATGACTTATGAGGATATGGTTCTTGTTTACGTCTCTTCACTCTCATATTATTTTCTTCAAAAGACCCTTGATAATTTCAAGTAGGCTTTCAATTCTCTATGAAAATTTGTTGATGTAACCAATAGACGCGAGTTGATTATTATTCATGCATCAAATTATAGAAATTATTTTGCATATGGCCAATCTTTTTTCCCCCTTAAATAATAAAAGACATTCTATTTTTTTTTTTAATACAATTTTGGAGAACTTTAGGAAAGGTAGACTCGAATCCATTATCTCAATCCTGGTAAAGGGTGCTCTTACCTCTTGATTGGTCTAGATATTATGATTTTTGACTCCCTAACTTTTACAAAACCTTTTTAAAGAATGCTACTTAATAATGTCTAATTATTTTTAACAAACGAAATTTTAAAAGTTTTGCAAAAATTTTTACATTACACCTATAACAAAAAAATAATAATAAATAAGATAAAATTGGTGCTTCTAGAATGTTGAGGCCGTGTGCGATCGCACCACCTACACATTATCAGGCCACTTGACTTTTGGACTTTTTTTTTTTTTTCTTTTTTCATTTTTTTCCTTCAAAGTTGCATTGTTCTATAAGAGACAATAATATATAGAGTTTGTTGACATCAAATTTCAGTTTTGTCCAAACAAACAAATTTTTTTACACGAGAAACTTATATTTAAATTTGCTAGAGCAATAAATGTACTAGTATGAGCCTACGAGGGAATTTATGGAGAATCTTGGTGAAAGAAATAAATGCAAGAGAGACCAAGGTTTGTTCGAGTGAAGGAATTAATGCTTGAAGTATTTCGGCCTCTATTTATAGTATTAGCTTTGGGTAAGTAATGATTACAAGTATTTAGTTCCCTACCAATATGAGGCTTTGCTTTGCAAGTACAATTAATTGGAGTTAAGTGTCAGCCTTATTGACTAATTGCTAGTTAAATAACATCACTCAAAGGACAATGACTAACTTTTCATTTAATGCAATTGTACCTTAAACCTTTAAGATAAGGCATGCAAGTGAGTGCATAAGTTGTCCTCCAACTCGCATCTTGAGGTCGGTTTGGGTCGAACTCATTAGCTGGACTTGGTGGATCTGCAGTTAACCTTGTCACTCGAGGTCACTATGTCGCTTGGATGAGTGGGGTAGGTACGATCTACTGCGAAGATGTATTGACCTGTTGACCTGACAAAAACATAGTTCAATTATGGAAGCATATGATTGGTTTCAGATCATTTTTGTAAGTAGATACTCCATCCGTCCTACAAATATAGTCCGGTAGGTAATTTTACGTGGATTAAGGATTAATAGGTAATGTGGTTAGAACAATTAATTTTACTTTATTTTTTCATATATACCCTTGTGTCATTTATTGTTTGAAATATTTTCAATGCACAGGTAATTGAATAACAATAATTAATTATGGGCACATATAGAAATGAAACATTAAATATATGTTTAATACAGTAAGTGAACTATCTTTTTGGGATGAACGAAAATGGAATAGTAAACTATATTTTTTGGGACGGAGGTAGTATTATATTATTTTTTTTTCAATATTTTCAAGGTTACAAATTTTTAAAAGATCCAAAATGCCTATAATTAATCTTTTTAGACTTATCATAAATTACATGGAAACGCATGAGATTGGCTTTAAAAAAAAAAGCAAAAAAATTAAATTAAATTAAATACATGGGGATTAACCCCCACCCCCTCTCTGCTGGTTTTTTTTTTTTTTTTTTTTTTTTTTTTTTTTTTGGGTGGGGGGGGTGGGTTATGTATCAGCACACAACAGGCCCAAACAATTGTTGCACAAACACCATCAAGTTGGGCTGTCGAGTCCATACAAGGACTGAAAGAAGTGATCTCACTTACCTCTAAAGTCTAGTCTCAGCTTCAAGAAATTGCAAGCTTTCCATCTTTTGAAGCAAGAATGAATATCTAAAGAGTCAATAAAACACTTAATAAAGCCATATGATCCATTTGCTTCCCAATTATAAAGAAATATTTGTTTTCAAGATTGAATCCAAAAGGCTTGACCTTTTCCTTTTTCTAGTGCCAGGTTATTACAAGTCACCAGCTTTATACCTCCCCAAACCATGAATAAAGCATATCAATTATTCATAAACAAACTAATTAAAGACCAACAAGTCATGTCTTTTTGACATTACTACATTTTGGTCATGCACTTTTCTACATTTGCAGGTATGCAAAGTGGTCTCAACAACCATTTACATTCAACCACTTGAAAAATAAAAACTTTGTCTAACCATATATATCGACATAAATCATGACGAAGTTTCAAGTGTGGATTGTAGCAAGAAAAAGTCCGTGGTCCATGCAGCACGAAAACGATTGGGCAGGAGGATGATGAACTGAGCCACCAATGCAAGCCAAGAAGACAATGAACCATAGGCGGTAACATGGTATGAGAGAGATCAAAGCAGAAAAGTTCTGCCCTTTTTCCAGAAGATGCCAAGCACTAAAGGTAATCCTTTACCCTTTTCTAGTTTTTGCTTGATTATTTGAACATTAAAGTATGCGTAAAGGATGGAGTTTGCGCAGAGTTTCAACATATATTGAGCACTTTAGAAAAAAAGGATTATGCCATTCTAATCTCAATTGTTTTGTGCTTTTCCTTCAAATGCAAGAACCATTATTCTTCATCATCATCAAAACTTCCATTCTAAAATGATTTTCGAATCCCGAAACACATTTCAGAAAAGAGTCCGACTTTGCTTTACCTTCACCCTCGTAATAGGTTCAAATCCAAATATATCAGTATACAATAATAATTGTTATAGTTTTTGTTTCTCAATTCGAGTGTTTTGCCTTCTACTTGACTCTCCTCTTTTATCGCTTTTCTTCACTTAACTTTTCTTGTTGACACTCAGATTTATACCTTCCTCCATCGCGTGTGCGTACATGTATATATAACAGGACAAATGCTTATCTAGGTTTCTACAAGGAGGATATGGGTTGTTCTACACTTCACTGTTATAAGTCAGAAAGTGGGAAATATTTCTACTCATCACTGTCCATTTCAAATGTTTGAAAGTGAAAAACTCGTGTCCATCCCTGCTTCATGCTCCCACAGTGAATGTCACTCTACGGTACATTCACGGGGATAAGGAAAATTTTGATTAATAAAAGAAGAAAAGCTAATGCAATTGCGCTGTCTCCTGTGACAAATTCCTTGACAGAATGACAAAAAAAAAAAAAATAATTAGCAGCACTAATCACGTTAGAATCTGCAGAATATACATATGTCAAAGAACCACAGTTGAAGAACTACCCCAAGCCCAACTCCAAAACAAAAACCAAAAAACACTTCCCAACATCGTTCTTCCCACTTTCACGTGACAATTTGACCTCCGTTCTGCGCCAGCTGCTTTCCATTTCTTCCTCCCACACCAGTCCACTCTCCTTCCCTGCGCAGATACTGCTCCCTGTTGGTGTGTCCGCCGTATATCAGTGAACCACCCACTCTTTCTTTGCCACTTTAAATGAAGAAACCCACCAGCCGTACTTGACAAGGATGCAGCTTTTTCGTTACTGCGTATTGCTCTTTTTGATTCTTGCAGGAGCCACCGCCACCACAAGTACTCGAGACGATGGCTCTGAGATTACCGCCGTTGGTTCCCTTCCGCCTGACGCTGTTTCCCTACTCTCCTTCAAGTCCAAAGCGGACCTTGATAATAAGCTTCTCTACACCATTAATGAAAGGTTTGATTATTGTCAATGGCAAGGCATCAAATGTGCTCAGGGTCGGGTAGTACGGTATATTGTGCAGGGTTATGGCCTCCGCGGCACCTTCCCGTCGGGCACCCTCACCCGTCTCGACCAGCTCCGAGTTCTGAGTCTCAGAAACAACTCGCTCACTGGTCCCCTCCCGGATTTTTCCTTGTTAACCAGCTTGAAAAGTCTGTTTCTTGATAACAATTATTTTTCGGGAACACTTCCTCCTTCCCTTCTGTCCCTTCACCAGCTCTTGATTCTTGATTTGTCTCACAACAACATTACCGGTTTGCTGCCGGAGACGCTGACGGTTCTGGACCGTTTGAGTTATCTCCGCCTCGATTCCAACCGGTTTTCTGGGTCCATTCCTCCGTTAAATCAAACCACGTTACGAGTGTTCAATGTCTCGAACAATAATCTCACGGGTCCTGTTCCTGTTACCCCAACTCTCAAAAAGTTCAAGATTTTTTCATTTTTGAACAATCCCAATCTCTGCGGGGAGGTTATTAACAAACCCTGTCACAGTTCGCCGTTCTTTAACTTGTCTTCAGGTGGCGGCGGCGATGGTGCAGCTTCGCCGCCGACGCCGCTGCTGCAGAATGCCCAGTCACAGCAAGGATTATCTGCCCTTTCGCCTTCGTCTCAGAG